>PVLD010008468.1:21300-83886 GCA_004027595.1 Dinomys branickii
CCCGATTCACCCTAACCCTCCCAGCCCTTGCATGATTGCAATTTTCTGTTGATTCACCCACCAGGCTCTGCCTGCTTCCATCACTGAAGTCCTCCCTTGAGAGTATTCTTCCACACCCTCTAATACTGTGCCACGGAAGTTCTGTCCCCTAGAGTGTTGTGGGCACACAGCCACGTTACCCCTATGTTCTCCTTCAAAGGGGGACAAAGAGGTGGCAGCAACTCCATAGCATCTCAATACTGCAGCTTTGCCAGCATTCTCCTGGGGCCATTTCAGGCCTAGACAGATGTCGCATCCACCTCCAGCCAACTCCCAAGGGCCTTTACTCAGCTTAGCTGAGAACAGAACTTCACATTTTGTTTGCCCTACATAGGCAAGAAGAAAGTAAAGGCCAGGGGCTTGCGGAAGCTGGTTCACACCAAACGCGCGCGCGCACACACGCACGCACGCACACACGCACGCCCATGTACACACACATACACATAAATACAAAAGGAATTGAGGAAAGTACCAGCACCTCTGCCTAGAGAGTACAGGTGATTGATTGGTAGGAAACTAAGTCCTACGCCAGGAGCAGGGCAACCTGCCCAGCTGGCATAGCTGACCCCTTTTGGGACTTGGGTCCGTGAAGCCACAGCATTCCAGTGCTCAGCCCCTCAGCTGGGAGATCAGCAGCTGCTGCCACATGTCCCAAAATGGCTTGTCTTTGCACTAGGGCAGAATGCAAAGAGGGTGGGGTAAGGAAGTGATGGGATCGATGATGTCATTCCTTTTCTTTTTACAACTTCACTTTTAGAGACTTCAGAGTTCCGTGTGTCTGTTGTGCTGTGGAACACCAGAGCGCACTCGCCGCTGTGGGTCGACACTTGCTGGACCCCGGAAGCACCTACTCCATGATGGCACGATACAGTGCAGGCTCAATGTAGTCTTCCCGGTATCTAGAGTTGATGACCCTCTGCCGTTTCTTTTCTTGCTTAACCTCTTTCTCCGTGAAAATCTCGTTGAAGCGCATGTCTGAGGCCACTGACTGCAGAAGAATAGGCAAGCCAAATCATCACTTTATAGCCAGTTCTCCTGTGACAAACCCTTGCTATGTTCCCTCCTGCTCCTGAAAGCCAATGGCACACAGAAAACATACTCACCAATCTAGACTTGACTCTCTTGGGAAGCTCTTCATCCAATGTATATACGTCGTCTCTCTTAACCACAAGCTGGGAGCCATCCTCAAACTCCACCTGCCAATGACACACAGGCCTTTTGGCTAGAGTACCTTTGAGCTTCCCTTTTCCACCCCATGAGAATGGCTGTTTCCTACAGCCAAAGGAGGACATTGCAGCACTGAAGTAAGGACTGCTAGGTCTGAAAACACACTACTGAACTAGGCATGGGACAGAGCTAGGTCTAAAAAGGCTGTTACCAACCCACAGTCGTTCTCTTCAAAGCAAAGACTCACCTGTCAAGAGGAAACATTTGAATTAAACAAGTACTCCATACCCCTAGCAGGAACCTCTGGCTACCTGGTACATCTGGATGGGGTGGGAAGCCACAAATTTAGCTCCATAGACTTGGCCATCTGTCCATCTCACTTGGACCACTTCTCCTTCAGCAGGAGGCCCCAACTGGAGACAGTCCTGGCTCTGAAGAACGAAAAAAGGGCAATGACAGGAAGGTCCACTTGAGCACAACAGTAACTGACACCTACTCAGGGAAAATGAATGAGCCACTATAGATTACACTCCTGCTTTGACACTCCAGTAGGCTGCTTACTCAGGGCTGAAAGACGCAATAAAGACCTGCCTGAAAGTCAGTCAAAGTCTGCCTCACATCTCTTATCCTGCTTCTAGGTGACACAATGAACAGGCGTCATGAATTTAGCGAACTTAATAACAAGCAAGGAGGCCAGGTGCCAAAATCGGTAATCCTCTCAACCACTCATGTTTTCCAGAGCTGTTCCATGAAGAAATGCTTTTCTAACATTAAGATACTAACTAGCCTTTCTCACCACACTGGCATTGGCAGTGATGACACAAAATCTGTCAATTACTAGTCATGTGCACAGTCTGGTCAGCAGGATCAAGCTCTACCAGCCGGTCTTGCATTCTTCACCATTGTGCATGCAGAATTTAAGAAGAAAAGAAAAAGGACAGGTTTCATATAAAAATATCCCTTGATGAAGCAGTAACAGCTTTGTCACACATCAATGCTTGAATGCTTGTGTCATGACAGTACTCAGGACACCGGGCTGTACGTGGCAGTACGATGGCTATCTGGAAGGCGTTTGGGTTGGAGCGTGGCCTCTGTTGCCTCACACGCACAAGGTCCTGGGTTTCATACCCCACACTACAAAAGCAAGAAAGAAAATAGGAAGAAAGGAAAAGAAACCCACTCAGGTAACTGTGTGAGTTGTGAGCCGCACTAGCTGCTATTATTCATGGAAGACCAGCATTATTTGAAGGAAAAAAAAAAACTGACAAATTCATTATTGAGCTTTGGGCATTTGGCAGGCATCCTCCTGAAAGTGAATGAAGTGAGCCTGTCACTTCGAAGAAAACAACAGATAATATCTATTGCTAACAAAATTCAAGCTTTCAGGAAAAAAATCAGAATTTCAGGAAAAAAAATCAGAATTTCAGAAAAATAGCATTATCACTGTGAACTTAAGTTTCCCTAAACTTAGACTTTCTTGAGATGAGTGACACTAATGAATGTGACTTTTTGATATTTATATAAAATTTAACAACATTTGGAAACTCTTTATAGCACAGTGCACCAATAACTTACAAATCATCATTGAATGGTGTTAAACAATCTGGCATGGCCAGGCATGGTGGTTCATACCTGTAATCCCAGCACTCGGGAGGCTGAGGCAGGAGGAACGTTCAAAGTTCTAGACCAACCTGGGCTACAAAGTGAGCTCAAGGCCAGCCTGAACAGCACTACGCAGCCCTGTCTCAAAAAAAGACAAAAGTGACAGAGATGTGCAAAACTGGAGAAAAATGGCTGCTTTCTCTCTCATTTTTATTAGAAAAGGTATTTTTATTAAATTAATCATTTTAAATTTCTAATAGAATAAATATTGATAGACATGACTCATAAAAACAGACTCTGTGGAGTCCTCAGTAACTTTTTCTCTTTTTTGAGACAGACTTGGCCTCAAATTTTAAATCTTCCTGCTTCAGTCTCCCCAGGTAACTGTAGAAAAGGGAGTCCTGGGGTCTCTATTCTCTTTTTTAGAAATAATACCCATCTGATGGAGACCACTATGAAGGAGCCTTGAGCAGGACTTAAATTAACCAGTGGGCTTTTCATGTTTATTTGTGAATCTGTCCAAGGCATAGGCTCCTTGTCTGGAGATGGGTGGTGAACTCATAGTAAGTGAACCTCTCTAAGTCACCGAACGCTACTGAGGCCTTATAATGGTGGATGAAGGCTCAAGAGACAAGACAGGATCACAGCCAAGGACACCTGGATCCAACCTCAACTAGATAAATACTGTAGCCTCGGGCATCTCACTTCTGGGTAGATTAACTTAATACCTTGCTTGGAAAACTCCGTAAGTGCTTCTGCCCTTCTGGAGTATTCCTTTCCCTTCTGCTATAACTAAATAAACACGAGTCACCTAGAGAAGCCCCAAGAGAATCCTGAATTCTGTGAGAGGGTTTTGATCCTCCTGGAGTCCTGAAATCACTCCATTTGCCGCTTTAAGCCTTTGCTGTACACTCGTTTGGGAAACTGCAGACCTGATCAGTCTGCAGTAACTAAGGGATATTATTAACCAGATACCCATCCACTCTAGGAGCTGGTTTAAGAAGAAAAACAGATCCTCGACATAAAATACTAGCACAGTATCTGGCATACCACTGGAACTTAATAAATCCTAGCTATACTACTGCTATGAATATCATTATCTTTAAGATGACGTAAGTCTATCTTAAACTAATCAACATGCTTTCAACAATTAAGTTGTGGTATAAACACAGAAAATATCCAATTTATTAAAGGGAGAAATGGCTGACCTCTCTACCTTGGTGCTTAGTCTAGCACATGAACAAAGGGGTCGCAGCAGGGGAAGCCTGAGCTCAATCCCAGGCAGTGCCTCTGCTGTCTCAGCTGCTGACGACATATGCATGCCAGGGGAGTTCCCACCAGTTTCTCCTTAGCCCCAGTGCCCTCAACTGTAAATAGCCAAGAGCAGACTCTGTATCTGTGAAGAAAAGAAGAGCTGGATAATTCTCCAAAAATCATACAACTTCTAAGCAGCGAAATATGTATGATTTGATACCACAGCCTGGGCCTTTGGGGATACTGCAGAAAACACTGTTTCATGAACTTCTAGGGCGAGCAGTATAGCTCACAATTTTCCTTGCTAGGAAAGACTAGTATGAATATGTCTTTCTATTTGGGAATAATTAAAAGACCCATAGGATCCATTAGTAAAAGCAAACACACCCACAACCAGTCTGCCAGTTAGAACTAAGAACTCCTCAGTCCCAAATTGCCAGAGAAGCCGCCTGCAGGCATTACCACTATGTCCTCAGGATACAGATTGTCACTGAAGGAGCCATCATCAAAGTTGACTTCATAGAAGGTCTCAGTGGTGAGCCTGACCACTTCACACTGGTAGAAGCGCCCGTTCTTATGCTTGCTAATGACCTTCTGGCCAGCAGTGATACTCTGCAAGGCCCCCTTGGCACGCTGAAAGAAACAGAGGCTTGGGTTATTCACACAATACGCTCGCTGGGCCTGGCAAACAAGGACAAAAATCGATGGGTTTTCTTTTATTCAAAGAAGGTAAGGATAAGAATGAAAAGTTAACAAGGGAAGAGACAGGAGCCGAACCATTTCTCTCCACATACCCACATCCCAGCCAGCGTCATATTCTCCTACACATATACAGCTCTCCCTGAGCTCCTAGCCCAGAACTGGTCCTTCATAAACACAGTCTTGTAACTTCCTGGATCCAACCAAGAAGTCCCTACAAATGCACATGGCTTACTTACACATAACAGCATCAGGGCAGATTCAGGTGACCAGAGGCCCTGGCCAATGGGCCTTGCTGCACACTGAGCTGAGCACTAGCCCTGCCCTCAGTTTGCAGCCACAAAGGCTGAATTTTGATGGATGTCCTCAGCTATATGCACCAACCCCATTATAAGGGATCTGCTACTATCTCTGGTGCCCTCACTTCAGCTTTCATTCTGAACTCCCCTCGATGCAAATGGCATCAAAAACCATGTGGTAGGCTCATCATGGCCAACCACTCCCAACAACCTGCCCAAGTACTTTACTCCAGCCAAGCCGGCCACCTCATGGTTCTCAATACACACGCCACCTCAGTCCCCAGCCCAGGGCCTGTGCACTGCTGCTCCTTCTACCTGAGACTCCATTCCCCAGTTATGTGCACCCTGGTTCCCTCACATCCCAACCTTCATCACTGACAACACCACTTGCTACCCACTCCTACACCGCCGTCTGTCTGATACACTGTGTATTGGTGGTTTCCTATGTATCTTTCAGCTACAGCATACACCTCACATATACTGTATGAGGACGAGGACTTTCTTGCAAATTCCTAGCATCTGGAATTGCCAGGTACATTACAGATGCTTACAAAATCTTAGAACAATAAACTAGTCAAACACTCAGCAGTACCCAATTTTCCTCTCACCATCAGCAGTCTACAGCTACCAAATAAAGTACAGCGAGTACAGGTGATAATCATAAAACAGCAATCCTGTTCTATTACCAAACTCCACTTTATCTGCTGGAATGGGGACTTGATAATAACTTACACCTTTATTCCTCCAAAGCTTTGTTTTTACATTAAACATTCTCCATCTTCCCAAGGCCCTACCTCCATCTCTCATGATCATAAAACACCTTCATGACAAAGGCGTATCTGGGCAACCCTGGACTTTTCTGTGATCTCATGGCAGACTGCAGAACTCCCTCTTGTGGACTGGCTACCTACCGCGTTCTTCCTTGATTATCGCAAACACCACACTAGGAAAGTCTCTTCCATTAGATGTAGCTCCATGCTGGAGCTTTTCCCACCTTGTATGGCTACTAACCTGGCTGCACCCCCGGGGTTCCCTACTTTGGGGTACATAGGGAGCAACACACCTCCAAGATTTGCCTAAGTATTCCCATTTCAAAACTCACTGTCTTTCCTAGGCTAACTGAAATGATTTTGCTACCTCAAATTCTGATATCCACCTCATTTCTTAGAGCCACAGAGTTGCTATTTAAAAATACATTTCAACCAGGCATGGTGGACACACCTGTAATCCCAACACGCTGGGAGGCTGACACAGTAAGATCTCAAGTTCAAACCCAGTTGGGCAACTTAGCAAGACCTTCTCTCAAAAAATAAAAAGGGCTGGGCATTACTACAAAGGCCCTGGGTTCAATCCCCAGTGCTCCAATACCACTACCATTAAAAAAAGGAAATATAAAAGGAAAATATATAACAAGAAAAATTTTTTAAAAGGAAATATATAAACTGGATGTCGTGGCACACCCATGTAATTGCAGCACTTGGGAGGCTGAGGTAGGAGCACTGCCATAACTCCTGAACTACACAGTGAAACCCTGTTTCACTATAAAAGAAATACAGTTCAAGCCAGGTGTACCATCACACACCTATAATCCTAACTACTCAGAAGGCTGAGGGAGGCAGGGTTGTAAGTTCAAGGCCAACCTGGACAACTTAGCCAGATTCTGTATCACAATAAAATATTTTAAAAGACTAGGGAATATAGCTCTGTGGCAGAGTACTTGCCCAGCAGACTCAAGGCCCTGGCTATCCCTGGTACCACACGCATGCGCGCACACACATACTTCAAAATTTTAACGCTGACAAAGGCCTCATCCAATAAAAGTGGTCAGTCTTGGAAGCGTGGCAGTGCAGGGCCCTCCCCATCCAATGCTGTTCTGCTCTCAGTCATCACCCCGCTGCGATGCCAGAGTCAGTCTTGTACGTTCATTTCTTCAAGCTTTGATCCTCTGCTTGGGAAACCCTGAATACTTTGCTGGTTGCAATTGCTTCTTACTGCCCAGAACTACTTCAAATGCCAACTTTTATCCAGACTCTTTTGTGACTCCACTAGCTCACATTCCATGTATCTCTCTGTACCTCACCATTCCAAGAACTATGAAAACCCCTAGTGAATATCTGTTCATGGTGAACTGTCAGTTCTCTCCAGTAGTTCTCAACATTTACAAAGCTTCTATTATGTCCCTCATACTAGGTGAAATAAAAAGGACATCTAGCGTAATAAAATACAGACCCTCAGCCGGGCACGGTAGTACACACCTTAATCCCAGCAATCTGGGAGGCTGAGACAGGAGGATCACAAGTTTGAGCCCAGCATGGGCAACTTAGAAAAAAGACCCTGTGTCAAAATAAAAAATAGCCTGGGAGACAGCTCAGTGCAAAAGCCCACAGTTCAGTCCAAAGTACTGCCAAAAAGAAAAAGACATGGGCCCTCACCTCAAGGAGTTGATCCTGGTGAACAGGCAAGCAAGTAAAGACAATCCAAATAAATCAACCAGAAGCAGTTTGGTGCACCAGATTATGAAATCCGAAGCAGGGAGTAAAGACAGTCAGGGTCCGCTCTTCATGACTTACTCATTAGTGTCTCCACCACGCACAATGCTGGAGGAAATATGCGCTGGCATGATAAATGGACAGCATGCAGAGTAAAGCGTTCTTCACTTTGTCAAGAGGATTCCAGCATGGCACCCTCTCTCACCTCCAAACTGGGAATCCTGTGCCGGAAGCAGGTAATGAAGACGACAAAAGGCCAGTCATCGGGCTGCATCATCACCCCAGCAGCCTGGGCACAGCTCACGTGGAAGGCAGTTGGGCACCGACCATGGGAACACTGCACACAGCAGCCAGCGTTTCTTTTCCTCCGCTTCTTACAGAAGACACATTTCTGCACACAGGGGAAGGCCAGTGAGTGATTCCAGGAAAGACAGTCTGGACTCTTCTATTGGCCCACCTCCCAAATGCACAGAGCCAAGTAAGTGCCAACCCTCCCCTAAAACAAGGTGTACAGCCTACTCTAACCTCACATCTGATCATTTGTCTCCTCAGTTAAGTAACATGACAACAGGATGAAAACCAGAAACTGAACATAAACCAGGGCCAAGCAGATGCACAACGTCCCACCCCACTCGAGAGAACCACAAACAAGATAGCGAGGCAGGGCCCACAAGCCCATCTCTTCTTCCTTACCAGTTTGAAGCGGGGCAAGGGGATTTTGCTCACATCCACTGGACTTCTCTCTGCAATGTTGACAAATCTTGCTTCCAGAATTGCCACAGCACATGAAACGTGGACCCACCTGCCAAAAGGCGAAGGCCTCAGTCACTCTGGGCCCAAGGGCCTATGGCTTGTTCTAGCACGGGCCTCCAACAATGCCTCCATCCTCCCCCAGGAGGGCCACTGATGGCCTCCACCAAGTTCCTAAGACCTAGGAAGGTGAGAGCTAGAAACAGCGCCACAGCACACTGCCCTAGGTTAAGGTAGGATCACACTTCTTGTACTACGCCCTCAAATCTAGGGCAAAATAAGTCAGATCACAACTTGAGTGTGGTGGTTTTCAGAGGTGAGAATGAACTGGAGAGTGCGACAGGGCTCTCTCACCACAGGACCCAGGTGCTTTTGGAAAACAGCTCCAGCATACCCCAAGTTTGCCAGTATCATGTTGCCCCCTTGGTCTCTGCCCAGACCTCTTCCCCAGGCTGAAAACAATCTTCTTTCTGCTTCCTTTACAGATTCACACTTCAAGGTCTGATTCATGCCCCACTTTCTGTGAGAAGCCTGCCCAACGGACATCTACAGAGCATTAAAGTAAGTTCTGGGCATTTGGAGACGACACTGGTGAAAGCTCTCAGTATCAGGGGGAGGGGTGTAGCGCAATGCTAGAGCACGTACCTAGCCTGTACAAGGCGCTGGGTTCAGTCCCCAGGCCTGAAAAAAATGAGAAAAGTCAGGACACGTGAAGACCTCCAACAGATAATGAGGAGGCTCCACGGAGGCAGTCAGCAGTACTGATGGGGCCACCCTGTCCTGCGTGGTCGTTAAGGACAGAACAGGGATTAAAAGGCAGCAGTGAGAGGCTCAAGCAGAGACATTTTCACCTCCAAGAAGGAAGACTGTTACCAGCCCGGTCCTGCAGCTGGAACATGGTGTCTTCAAGAAGACGAGCAGAAGTGACAGCAGAAGAGCCGTCTCTCAGAAAGAGCGGGCGGGAGGCGGGGCTCCCACGACTGGCTGCCCCTGCCCGTGCGCACTGCCCTCTAGGGAGCCGCACCTTACGTTTCTGCCTCAGGAAAAGGTAAAACAGGAAATAGAGAACAAAGATGCAGCTCTGTAAAAGTGAGCTACCCGGTGGCTGAGAAGCCCAGAACTGTCCGTAGATGTAACACAGACGGCCTGCCTGACTTCTCAGTCTCCCGTTTTCCTCCTGGAGAACTCACATTATCTCTGACCAGTAGGACTGGGCCAGGGAGTTTGCACTGGAGAAAAGTCCCCATTAGCCTGTGCCCACGGCCACCACCTCTGCACACCGACCCTGGGTGACAAGGTGAACGTCCACACTTCTAGCCCACGAAGTCCCTGCAGCACCTTCTCAGGTCTCCATCCTCTCTGAGTCCACCCTCAGCTCCTCCCAAGAGAGGGTGTCACTCAAGGAAAGCAGAACTGGAAAGATCCAGACTGCCTGGCTCCCCTCAGCAACCCACTATTGAAAGTCACAGAAATGTGGTTCCAACTCCGCGCGACTCAGCTCCCCAACTCTCAGCAGGTGCTCAGGAAGAGCCACGGCCCCGCACGGCCACTGTGCTCTGCATCAGAGCCGAGCAGGCGCTCCAGGAGGTGGGTCTGAAACTCACCTGTCGTCATTTGCTCTCTGCAGGGCGCCCCCTCGTAAGGAGCATAAACAACAGTCCTGCCGAGAGGGAGGGGGAGAAAAGCAGTTACCACCAAGTCATTTACACCCAATCCAATCTCCATCCACTTCCTGTAGAGAGCTCTGACCTCAATCATAAGCCCAGGCAGGACTTCAAAATACAAGCCCACAGCACAAACTCCCCTGTAGGGTACAGAGACCTCTGGGGCCAAAGTGCATCACGCATCTGCTTAACATACTCCGCTTTGCTGTTACTATTCCTAAGAACCATAAGCAAAGTTGCAAAAGCTGCTTTGTACAAACCGAAGCTTTATGGAGCTTTGGCTGCTTCCTAGGCAGGCTGCTGTCAAGCTCTGGAGGTGAGGACCAAGAGACGTGTTAAACCAACCATCTGAGCTCAGTACTGAGGCTCCAGCCCCACGGCTAACACTTAAATGGGATCATAGACAATCAACCTGGTCTTGCCTCGATGGGGCACATAAACTATAGCTCCCAGGTCTATTCATGCCCTGTTGCAAGTGGGCAGGAACTAGTCTCACTGACCTTCGACTTACTCTCACACCACTCACTGACATCACTAGCACTAGGCCCTATGCAGATTGCTGTGGACATGAGTCCAGCCTGAAACAGCCTAACCTGGCCCTGAATGTACTCTAAATCTCATGGAGAAGACAGAAAGAACGTGGGAGTACTCACTTCCTCCAGGGCATTGGCTGAACACCGCGAACACAGCCAGTCTTCAGAAGCCTTTGCAGGTGGTACCCCGTAGCAACCTAATGGCAACACCAAGAAGCGCAAACTAAACGCAGAGGTCAGAGCAGGATGTGGCTATGCAATTCTTTCCTCCCAGACACCAAAGCTTACCAAAACCCCTGAATTCTAGGTCAGAGTCCCCACGGCTCAATCAACAACATGGTACAGAGCCCCAAAAAAGACAGGAAGTGCGGATTCACTAGTAACTGTGACACCTAGTAAGTAGCAGAGTCTAATCTACACTGGATTATCTGTCACTAAGAGGGTAACGGAAGAGCTGATGGTACAACTATAGATGCATGGCACCTCATCAGTCAACAAGCTCCACAAGGGCTTTAAGCAGCCTTTGCACTTGGGGAAAGGAAAGGCCAGCAGGTAGCAAGGATACCCAATGAGCAGACCCTGTTCCTGAAATAAGAGAAAGGTAAGAAGCACTCACTGGCATGAACCCGGACACTGCATTTCTTGCAGGAAACTAGGATGCTGGTACCATCCTCCTCAAGATAAGGAGTAGACAGGTTGATGTCTGTGCTGCAGCCAGTTGAGGTGAAACACATCTCTGGAATCAATGGCTTGGTCCTCTGCTTCTGGGAGGCTAATTCTGAAGCATTGCCACAGTTCTGACTAAGGCCTCCAAATTCGACCTGAGGGAAGAGGAAAAGTGCTCACCAGTGTGCCTGGGCCTGTGCTCTGAGCTTTCCACCTGCTCCATCAGCAGAAAGCGGAGTCTCTCACTCATATGACTATGGCTAAAGCCCCCAGGTGTATAGCCATTATCCTGGAGCTAGTAATTGAAGTTACCTCTAATGACTCGAATTCAATTTCTCACAGCAGCATCAAACAAAGGCCCCTGGGGGACAACTGAGAGGAGGGAGTGAGGTAAGAGACAACTGGGATTTGTCTTCCTTCTCCAGATGGTAATAAAATGCAGAGATGTTGGCTATGGAGCAGCCACTGTGGGTTCCCCTATGTGCTGCACCACATGGTGGCCCCCCTCAGGGACAGCACCTAGAACAGGTTCGCCTAATGGGCCAACACTGACTACCTCTGAAGCTCTGTGTCAGCAAGTGACCAGAATGGCAGCATTTCTCATCTGGCTGGAGACCCACCTGTGATTCCTGGCTCAGGGACCTGCAGGAAGAGCATCTCAGCCACATCTTTCCCATGGCAAATGATACTGACTACAAGTATCTGTGGGCTTTGCCACTGGGTGGCAACATTAGTCCCATTCCAAGGATAGAGAGCCGAGAAACATGTTAACCTCTGAGCTTACGCTATTCATAAACCTCTGTATAAATAACACAGGCTAACTGCTGGAGCTGGAGCTACAGCCGTTCATAAAACTCTGAATCTGACTTAATCAACCAGGCCAGACACTGTCCTCAAAGACAACAGCATGTACAGTTCTTTGGTTTTGCTTTCCTGTCAATGGAAAGAATATGTGAGTAATTAACCCAAAGCATGTTGGTCTGAGCAAGTACGAAACGGGGGCCCTGCCAGGCTTAGAGCAGCCACTTCAACCTCCACACTGCAGTAGCTTGCTGACTACTTCTAAGTCTCAGCAGGGCCTGAGCTGGTCACCTGGCACCTGCCTGGCCTCCTAGAGCTACACAGAGGGATACACAATGGTGAAGCCCTCAGTGCCCCAGCATGGGAAGGGCACAGCAGAGTCCAGCCTCCATTCTCTCCCACCCCTTCCCCCAATTCAGTCCTCTACTTCCACCCTATCCTAGCTCTTCCCAGCCACAAGGAACACCCACAATGGAGTGGTGACAATGGGAAAGGAGAAAAGATGACAACATGACAGGACCTGGCTTTTCACCCAGGTGTATCAGAGTATGCTAACATAACCACAGTCTTACACCCTGACCGCTCCATCCTGCACTGCCTGGCAGGAACAGCACCAGACTAGGATGCTAACAAAAAACAGAGGACACTGTAAACACTTACATCTGTGACCAGCGTGTGCAAAAGAAGCCTGAGCCACATGGTCTCCAAACTATTTTCAAGTGAAAACCCACATTGCAGGGTTATCTGCCAGAGAAGCCTGAGCAACTGAGACAGGACAGAGAACACCAGAAAAAAGCCCCTCCCCTAAGATCACCAGTGACAAGCTATGTACCCACAACCCAATCTAGTGCCCTGTGATTGCTGGTCCTTGGTCAAGACAGGAGAAAGTGAACCTACCTGATGGTATGTCTGGAAGATCATACAGACAGCACAGTGAGGGGCCTGCTGGGCCATGCTCTCATTGAATTCCTTTTCAGCCTCAAAGTTCAGGGGCCGGTTCTGCCACAGCTGGCTCAGGGGCTTGGCCCAGGCCTCTGTCTCCTCAGCCTCCTCCTCAGGGGTCAACTGCTCAGAGGTCTCTAGGAGAAAAAACAAGAATGTAAGTCAGTACCAAGCACACACACGTGTGGCTCTGCCTTGAGAGCAGCAGCACTCAGCTGGGGATCCTGGTCCAAACCAATTCCCAGGCCCTGGGTGGAAGTGACTTTCGACAGACTCCTTTGGTCCAAGGGCTTCTTCTAGAAAGGGCAGTAGGATACCTGCCTCATTTGGGCAGGGATCCCCAATCTCTCCCAGGTTATATCTCAGAGGCGGGCAGAGTCACATGACCACAACAAACCCTTATTTCCAGCCATAGAATGCAATGTGGAATGCTGTCCAGGAGCCAAATCCACCCCACTCAGGGCACTAAGAATTTTTCACATTTTTAAACAGTTGGGGAAAAGAGTGAAAAGTGATGGCCTCAGAAACCAATTGAGGATTATAAAAGCCCAAAACACTAACTCTCTGGCCCTTCACAGATCCCTGGTCATGATGGATATGGCCTTTAGCTCCACCAGCCTAGACAGAACACACTCAGCAGGTTTCACCAGGACTACGGAGGAAAGGAACAAACTGCTGAGGGGAAAACAACAAAACTGGTTCACAAAATAAGATGTGAAGTAAGAAAGATACCCAGCCTACCGACTCCCAGCACACTCAAGGTCAAGGAGCAAGACAGATCCAGAGTAACCATGTAAGTTTACAGCAAGTGAGGGATCTTCGGTACAAGGAGAAGCAAATATCAAAAAACTGTCTCAGGAGTCTGAGGCAGGAGGATTATTCCAAAGTTCAAGGCCAGCCTAGACTACACAACAGACACCCTGTCTCAAAAGACCAAAAACCAAAACAACAACAAAAAACTCTGATGTCAAAGTGCTTCTCTGTATGTATGGTGTGTGGCTGAAGTATGCAGGACAGGACAGGAAACTGGCTCTGACTACCCCACCCCACCCCACCCCACCCCACCCCACCACAAGGCGTCTCAAGGGGTCACTGCCTGTGGCACTGCACAGGCACCAGCAGTCCCCTGTTGTAATCCCTCCAATGATCACATTTCTTCCCAGGTGGAAGCACTTTGCAAGCAGCCCCAGAGGACTTTGCAAAGCAGCCCAAGGATGCTCCAGGGGACACATTTGACCTAAGTGCCCGTTATCTGTTCACTTCTGCCAACTCTAGCTCAGCACAGACAAATCGCTTTCTGCCTGCCTACACAGTCATGTTTCATCTAAAGCGATGAGGCAGCTGCCATTGTGTGTGCCTCAGTGAAAGCCACTGTAGCATAAGGAGGCCAACGCAGACCAGTAAAATCGATCCCCAAAAGCCCCATTATTCAGGTCCCGTCAAGAGCCATGGTGCCCCAAACCCAAGCAGAGATTTGTTTCTTTATCCTGGGCACACAAGAGTCACTGAGCTAGCATGGAAGAAACAGAAACAAACAAGCTCATAATCACAACTAAAAACCTAAAACACTGACATACGTTCTACTTTCAAAGTCAAAAGTGGACATGTGAATAATGGATGGTGAAGCCAAACACACACTGCCTTAAGTTCTACATGTAGAACTTCAGAGCCATGCAGTTAAGCCATACACATTTCACTACAACTGCGATGCCTCAAGTAAAAATATTTGTTTAACGAAACAGGGTGGATGGTTTATAGCTCAGCGGTACAAGCACCTGCCTGGCAAGCACAGGTCCTGAGTTCAATTGCCGGTACGAAAAGAAAACAAAAAAATAGTGTGTTGTAAAGAAGTGGTAGGTATGCACTATCCTGGAAAGCCTAAAGAAACCTAACTTCAAAATACAATGTGTAATGCCAGGCATGGTGGCTCATGCCTGTAATCCCAGCACTCGGGGCTGAGGCAGGAGGATCGTTGAGAGTTCGAGGCATTTGCGTAGAAATGAAGTGATTTTATATAATATGAGAATGAAAGTATTCCTAATAGTGAGAATAGATGGTGGGAAAACATGAGTACTTTTCTGCTAGACCCCGAGTGTCAAAGTTCACAAGTGAGCTAGGCATGGTGGTGCATGCCTGTAATTCTAGCACTCAGGAGGCTGAGGCAGGAGGATCCCTGTGATTTCGAGACCAACCTGGGCTACAAAGTGAGCTCAAGGCCAGCCTGAACTGCACAATGAGACCCTGTCTCAAAAAGACAAAACAAAAACCAAAACAACATAAAAACAATGTGCGACCCTAGCTCAGCTGTAATCCCAGTACCCAGGAGGCTGAGGCAGGAGGATTGCTGCGAGGCCACCCTGTGCTACAAAGTGAGCTCAACACCAGTAAGCACAACCTAGTGAGAGAACCTGTCTCAAAAAGCCCAAAAAAATGACAACCCATTCTGGATCCTTCCTGTCTCTCAAAAGCTATTCCTATTCCCTTTTCCCAATAAATTTTCCTACTCTTGAAAAAAATACGTATATATTCTGGATGTACTGCTTTTTAGGCATGACAACGACATCCTGTTTGAGTGACACTCCCCCTTAGGAGATTAGTACCAGTGTACTACAGTTAGCTGATAACTACAGCTTTCTTTTTCTAATTCAAGCTGGTCTTAAATGTACTATTTTTTTTGTACCAGGAATCAAACTCATGACCTCAGGCTTGCCAGGCAAGCACTTATGCCGCTGAGCTATATCGCCAGCCCAAAATTTCCTATGTTAAAAAAAAAATAAATTTACTATGTAGCCCAGACTGGCCTCAAAACTCATGGCAATCCTCCTGGCCTCATCCTCCCATGTGCTGAGATTACAGGCGTGCGCTACCACGCCCGGCCACAGCTCACTCAAGGGATGCAGTGCATGAAGGAAGCACAGAAAGCCAATGGACAGCAAGGCAGACTTGTGCGTGTTCAGGTAACTGCGAACACATGCAGACAGCAAGCTGGGTCTCAGCCCTTCAAGCTGCCAAAGTCCAAGCACTTTCTATCACAGTTTGGGGGAGATTACATTACAGTCTCAACTACATCCTTTTTTTGTTTGTTTCTGTTCATTTTATTGCTTTTTCTTAAGACAGAAGTTTGCTATGTAGTTCAGGCTGGCCTTAACTCCTGCCTCAGCCTTCTGGGTGCTACAATTATAGGCATATACCATCACGCCTACCTCAGTTACAGTACTTTAAAAAGACATATGGGTCAGGGATATAGCTCAGTGGCACAGCCCCTGCCTGGCAAGCACAAGGTCATAAGTTCGATTCCTGATACAAAATAAGTAAATAAATACATAAATACATAAATAAATAAGTTTTTAAAAAGACATACATGGACATAATTTATGTATATCTAGAAAAGCCAGAAAGATTACACTTTAAATGTTTGAAGTACTCATCTTTAGAGGATACATGTTCAGCTAACTTTTTTAGTTTTTCAGATTTTCCACAATCTGTGTTACATCAGAGCATTAGAGGCAGAGATCACGCAACAAAGCAGAAGCTCCAGCTGTGCTGGGGCACTGACTCAGAGGACTTCCCAGCCACAAACCAGGGAGCCCACTAACATATTCTTACTGACAGCTCTCCTGGCTCCACAACTGGTCACCAAGTCCAAGGACTGTGTGTGTGTAAATGTGTGGCACTGGAGGTCGTCATGCTGAGCTATATTCTTTAGCCCATTTAAATTTTTTTTTAATTTTTAGACAGGGTCTCAGTAAGTTCCCCAGGCTGGGCTTGAACTTGTCATCCTCCTGCTTCAGCCTCCCAGAGTGCTGGGACTTCAGGCACCACCTGCACCAGCCATGTGCAGCCCAAATGCAGTTAGCTTTCTCTGTACAACATTCCCTTCTCTTAGTCCCACCTACGCCATGCTATGCAGACCACCAGGTCTCAAAGGAACCATTATGGAAGGCCCTCTGGTCTTTTCAAAGCATCCTCCAGGTGCCATCACTAGGCGTGAACTTTCAGACGCCAATCTGACTGCATTGCTGTGCTTCTTAAAATACTTCAGGGCTCTCGAGTCCTGTGAGAAAATGTCCTCACTTGAGGCACACATGTAACACTGGCGACCACGCACCACACACCTGTTTCACTCCTCCTACCCTAGTCAGTCCCTAACCTTGTCCTTGAACTCTGGCAACCCAGAGCCAAGGACAGTTCCTCTGCACATACACCTGTTTCTCTTCTCTGCGGTGACACATGGTGCCTCTCTGCCTGCATTGGCATTTCCTCTTTCTTATACCTGTTTGCCCATCAGCTTGTATCAATACCCTGTGAGGACCTTGAGGACACTGTCGTACCTTAGTTTTTTATCTACAACTTCAGGACAGGGCTTGACATAGGTGACAGAACTTGCTATCCTGAAAAGTCAGTCTTAAAGAAAGGAAAGAACCCACATGCAATTATCCCTTAGCAGGTACATTCCATGATAATCAAACTAATAATGAAATCTGATGAGCAAGTGAGATACAAAAGGAAATCCTGGCCTCTACTGTATAAAGTATCTGGAAGAATAGCCAGGCCACAAGGCCACCCCTACCGCTCTGCTTGGCCTTGTTACGTCCCATAAGCCCCAGTATGGTGGCTGCTTTCTTCCCTACGGCAAGGAGACAACACTTACCATCATCACTGACGCACTCCTGCAACACGAGCGGGTGATGCCGCGGGAGCTTGCTTAAGGGCTGACGGCGAGCCTTGGACCTCTTCTCCTCCTCCAGGGAAAACATGTATTCATCTGCAACCTGGGCAAAGGACAGCGAATTGAGTTCATCTTGGCGCACAGGGAAGGTTAGCCTTGCAGTAAAAAACCAAGAGAGAGACACAGAGCTGTATTTTAGGACATTAATAATGAGTATGGTTTTATAGGCAAAAGAAGAAAGAAGCTTATAAAAAGAAGATACTAAGATATGTGGTAAAAAAAAAAGGTATGTGGTAGACAGAATAACGATTCACAGATGTCCACATCCTAATCCCTGTGAATACATTATGTTATTATGACAACGGAGAACTAAATGTGCTAATCAGATGACCTACAGTACAGGGATTATCCTGGATTATCCAGGTAGGTCCAGCATAATCACAATGGTGCATAGTAACAGAAGTCCGTCTGAGAGACACACATGGCTCACTAGACACTGTTGCCTTTAGAGATGGGTGTGCCAACAGCCAAGGAATTAGGGAGGCCTGTAGACACTATAAAGAGCAAGGAACAGATCTCCCCCCCTCCCACAGGGCTCAAGAAGGAGCACAACTCAGCTGGTACCCTAATTGTAACAGTGAGACCCACTGCAGACTTTGGAGCCCAAGAATTGTAGAGTAGTAAATATGCCTTGTTTCAAGCCTCTAAGTTTATGTAACTTGTTACAGCAGCAACAGAAAACTAGTACCGGGTAGAAGGGTAGACAGAACATTTTATAGATCCAGGTATTGTAAGAGGCAGGATCAAGATCAAGAAAAGCAGAGCACAGCTTTGAGAAAGGACCAGGGCTTCACACATTTCCTGCTTGTGCAGTGCCTCCCATCTACCCAGCATAAGGACCCAGGGCATTGCGCCTGGTCCCCTGAAAGCACACTGACAGTCGAGACGTAATCTCTAACCTCAAAGAGTGTGTAGCCCTCCCAGAGAAACCAGATGTCCCAGCGTGAAGCCAATGCCCTGACCACCACTGTCTCGCTGTCTCTGACCCAAATGGTTGTATCTATTCTAAATATCCCTGCTGCCATGGCATCTACATTCTCCCTGGAAGGTATCCCAAACTCTAAATTCCCTCAGAATATATAACAGGAAGGGCTCGTTCAAATCCTTGTTCCACTACCTAGCTACGTAAGCCTGGCCACTGAGGCAACACTGCAGTAGGCACAGCTCAGCAGCCTGCCGCAGGGCTCCTGTGTGGACGGGATGGGGCAGATGTAGAATGTTTCAGGGCCCATCCTGAGGGACAGCAGGAGCTCATAGCTCCAGAATCCTCTGTTCCCTCTTCCAATATCTGGTACCCAGAGTCAGTCAGTCAGTCAGTCTACCCACAAGTCTGAGGCTTGTTCTGTACAGGGAACAACTGTTCTCTAGACCTGTTTTGGCAACTCAGTTCTCCAAAGCAGCTCAAACTATCAATAACTTCAACAATAGCAGACACTATTACTGTGGCTCATTCTACAGATGGAAACCCTCCCTGCTTTGACGCTTTAGTAATGTGTCACCAGGATTTTTCCACCAAAGCTGTAGTGGACCAGACTGCTTTTACAAAGGCCCTTACCATAGACAGCAGCATATGCACTGAAGAGCAAGTAGCCCCACTGCAGCTTGGGGAGCCTGCAGTGGTGGGAGGCGGGAAAGCACACACACCGGCAAGCTCTCAGGACACCGCTGCTTCGAAATAGAGGAACTACTCTCAGATCTCACCAGGGACAGGACAAAGCAGTTCCCCTGCTGCCCCATGCCTAGCAGTCCTGGGCTTGGCTTCTCACTCAAGCAAACCTGGCCTTCCAGCACATCCCACAAGTACAAAGCGCTCATGGGCCGGGCCCTGGGACCACGCTGGTGTCAAGAGGGGTGAACGAAGGTGGCACAGAGCCTGGCTTCCCCGAGTTTATCTCTTCACCAGCACACAAACACTCGCGCCATGCGTCTGCACTGAGGAGTAAACACGGCAGGGCCTCGAAAGAGAAATGGAAGCAAACAGCAAACAGTGCAGAGGAGTAGCATGGCTTCTGCCGAGCGCCAGCTCACGCAGAGGCAGACACCACTTCAAAGCTAGACGCAGCCTGGTGAAGGCCACACGACAGTGCCAAAGCACTGCCACTGACTGAAGCACTGAAAAAAAAATGGTGGGAACCCCACTTAGTATCATGTCATTTCACCACCCTGCCTGAAACAGAGTGGAGAAGGAGCTCAGCGGGAAGGACTGTCTGACCATGCGCAAGGCCCAGGGATCGGTCCCCAGGATCATCAATGCAAACCAAAACAAGCGAACAAGAAAACACTCTCTGCAGCTGCCCTTGCTGCCCTGGCCCGCCCCTGGCTGGGACCCTACTCCCTCGCGCCTCCCTGCCTCCTTAGAGGCCCAGGGCCCGATGCCCCGCTGCCGTTATCTTCAGCACTCCCCCAGCACAGCCCTGCCCTTTCGTTCAAGGCTCTGGTGGCCATGGCTCCCACTGTCTTCAATCACTTTCCTCGAACGATGTCGATACACTACTCTCGCTCCCTCGCTCAAGCCCCGGCTGCTGCTTCTCATCCTCCTAACCTGGACCTGCTACCTCCACTAACATGGTGGACACTGTTCTGCACTCAGGGCATGCTCTTCCACGCACCCGACAGCCTCCTGGTGACTTCTGGGCCTTCAGGCTCCTTCCTCACAGGACGTGAACCGAGCTTACTTCCATCACACAGAGCCCTTCAGTCACTTTTTTTTGTACTAAGGATTACACTGAGGACCTCGTGCCTGTTAGGCAAGCACTCTGCTGGCCCACACCCAACCTTTCTTATTTTGAGATAGGGTCCCACTTGTGGTTCTCACACCTCGGCCTTCTGAGTGGCGGGGGTCGCAGGCTTGTGCCCCGTCTCTCTGTCTTCTTTCGACCTCTGTCCTATCCAGATCCCATCCAACAACTTGCTGGCCTGAGTCAACCCTCACAGGGCTCTCCCTGGCTGGTACTCAGTCTCCCAGAGCAATGCTGCTACGTGCAAGCCCTCAAGTCCGTTTTGTACCCTTGTACCCTCACGCTTGTTACCACTGCCCCTCTCAGTCCTTACCATCTCTCTAAGACTGAAGAAACAGGTTCCTAACTGGCTAATTGTTCTAAATCTTTTTTCATCCTTTCCTGAGGCAGAAGTATTTAGCTGGGCGCTGGCTGTGGCTCAGTGGTAAAAGCGTATGCTTAGCATCCACAATGCTCTGGATTCAGTCTCCAGCACCAAACAAATATTAATGGAAATAAATAAAAGTTAGTAAAAAAAAGTTCAAACAATGCAAACAACACAAGAAGTAAAAATTATAATTGCATCTCTTAAATGTTTTTAACTTTTCTTCCTCCTCCCTCCAAAAATGTACACACTGCTTCCAGAATGAACTCCCAAAATGCTAGCACAGATTTAAAAGACAGTCTGAGTAAATCAACAGTCTGGGAGGAAAAGGAACTCTCTCATAAGATAAAGGAATAGGAAGAGAGATATAAACAAATATAAGGGCTGAGCCCGGATTTAATACAAATAGACCAACTGTAACTGTATCTTAAGACAATAGGTGAAAACTGGCTATGGACTAGATATTACATTAGGCTGAAGAATTTTAATAATTTTGTTAGGCATAATAATAGCATTAGCATTAAGAAAATGTCCTTGCTTTTAGATACATACTAAAATAGGGAAGAAATGACGTGGCATTTAGGCTTTGCCTTAAAATATTTCTGCAAGCTAAGCACAATGGAGCACACCTGTAATCCCAGCTACTTTAGGATGGTGAGCAGGAGGGTCACAAGTTTGAGGCCTGCCTGGGAAACTTCATGAGACCCTGTCTCAAAATAAAGAAATAAAAAGGGCTGGAAAAGCATCTCGGTGGTAGAGTCTAAGGGCTGATCCCCAGTACCATACACTCAAAACCACACCCGGGAATAAGGACAGAATGGATGAAGCAGTTGTGGCAAGATCCTGACAGCTACGAAAGCCAAGTGACAAGTATTTCCACTATTCACTTAGCACTTAAAACAACGTAGCACGGAGGTTTTAAATTCCCAAATGCAGATGGAGGGGAACCTTCGGCTCCTGTCCAACCTAAAGTCCAACTGCTTCGGGCACATGAGGCAGAACCCCCCGTCTGGCTCCTGACACCCTCTAACTTTGTCTCAGGCTCCTTCCAGTCCTATATGCCGAAAACAAACTAAAACCTTGGCAAGCCAGGTGTGGTGGCCCACCCCTGTAATCCCAGCACTAAGGAAGCTGAGGCAGGAGGATCATCTCAAGTTCAAGGCCAACCTGGACAATATAGCGAACTCAAGGCCAGACAGAACTATAGAGTGAGACCCTATCACCCTATCTCAAACGAAAAACAAAACAGTGAAATCTTCGTAAGCCCCATGTGCTCTAAAATTGGCATGGGCTATCATCAACATATGAAGCACTCTCCTCTCCCATTCCTGCTCCAATTCCATTCACACCTTTCACACCAACCTTAGGCCATAGCAACATGCCTCCTTCTCTACAGCCTTCTCCCTCCCTGGCCCCAGGCTGAGTTGCTAACTCTTCCACCCGGTGCTACACATCACCCTAGCACCCGTCAGCAGGGGATCATGTACTCCTATCTGTCCACTCTTCTAGTTCTCAAGAGACTTCTGAGTTCCTGGAGGGCGTAGTCCTGGCACTCAGTGGACAGGCAAAAAATGAACACAAAGGGGAGTGAAGAGGTCAAACAGCTAAGGCTTTCTGGAGAATGTTAAACAGTACAAACCAGGCGGCTCACGTTGGGGTGGAGGGAGGGCCTTTCCATCAGGCTACAGCTGAGAAATCCACATGGAAAGGAAACGAAATCGGGACGGGGGCGCTGAAGAGAAGCCCCTCTCCCTTCAGATTGCCCCATCCAAGGTCTCCCGCCTTCTCCCAACCCACCAGGTTAAGTGTGTATCATTTAACCATGATCTGCCCTTTGCAGAAGGAGCCCCGGGTGGGGTGTCCTCAGTGCACGGAAGCTGTGTGACAAATGCTCTGCCCTACAAGGGGCCCACGAACATCCAGGACTGCCTGGGACAAGGAGGTTGTCCGTACAATGGAGAGTAAATGAGTACTGGGGCCATTTGGCCACAGCTTAAAAGCCACTTAGTTCAATCATGCTAACTGGTAATATAGAGACCATCTGAGCTCTCTATGCCCAATCCTTGTACCTAGCATTTCAGTGGGTCCAAACTGGGAAGGAAAAAGAGACGGGTGTTAATTACTGGCTACTGGCATCCTCTAAAAAAAATTGTTTTCATCTAATACAATTAATTTAGCAGTAATGCACTGACCAAGCACTTAGCATACAGTAATTTCCTGTCAGCTGCTTCTGTGACTGCTGACTTTGAGTCCAAGTGCAGGAAGAAAGTCAGAGGACAGAGCAACAGCAGGAAGGGTGCCCCGAGGCACCGCAGGAGGAGGACAAAGCAGCTTTTGAGGAAGAACTGTTAGGTGGCCACTGCAGGCGTAAGGGATGGAGTTTTGTTGTTTTGTTTTGTGTTTTCTTTTTGAGACAGGGTCTCACCATGTAGTTCAGGCTGGTCTTGAACGCACATTGTAACCCAGGCTGGCCTTGAACTCTCAACGATCCTCCTGCCTCAGCCTCCAATGCTGGGATTACAGGCGTGCGCCACAACGCCCGACAGGAATGGAGTCTACGAGCAGAAATCTGCTCTCCTGTGGAAACTCACAGGAGAGGACAGAGCGCAGCAATCAAAGGCAGTGCAGTGAGAGACAAACACTGATGGTTATTAGCTCATTAGCCTGCAACCACTGTGTGAGGAAGGGAGGAACATCCCGTGGTGAAAAGAACCCTAACAGAAACTCGGCCCTTCGCACAGAGAAGGCAGACAGAAGTATGTGTGTATTGAAGGAAGCAGGGAGCCAACCAGAAAATAAGGACTACTAGAAACACCAGAAATATGCAGGGATTGCTGTCAACACTGTCGTCAGACCACTGTGGCTGTCCCTGAGCCATCTGTGATATAATACTCTGGACCAAAAGTCACACCCAAGAAGAGGAACTGCTGGCAAAGAATAAGCTAGAAGACAGTGCATGTCACCAGGCTTCCTGTCTAACACAACCAAATTGGCCAAGGACACTGAAGAGAGGCGCTTCTCTGGCTTCCTGGACAGCTGCAGCAACTCCTTGCACAGGCCCACCTCCCTCACTGGGTGCCTCTGGGCAGCTGCCTCCACCCCAGTGCCAGAGACTGTACCTCAGCCAGCTCCCGCTCGCTGATACTTCTGGGGGCACTGTCTTTCCTCCTCATGCACGGCTGTGCCACGGTGACCCTGCCATCGCCTCTGGCATAGCTGTGCACAGTAAGAACTCCTGTTTGCCCCTGAGCTTGGCACGGGAGGGGCTCACTGGTTTCCAAATCAGAATCCCAAGAAGAACCGGAGCCCAGGCTAGAAGATGATTTCTTTTTGGAACCCGACAAGACTAGGTGTCCAGCTATAGAAGCAGGATTTACAGAAAGATCCAGGGCAGCTGCTTCCTGTTCCTCCTCTTCATCCTCCTCTTCTAGTTTGACATTCTTCAGCTCTTCAAATTTGACTTCAGTAGAGTCAGAGTAATCTGAAATAATGTGCACATTAGACACAGACAATTTCCTCTTATATACGTGAACCTGACAAAGATGGAGAGGGAAAGCACAAAGAACAGGGGACGGATGGGAATGAGACTTGGCTTCAAATCCTGGCTCTATCTCCCAGAGGGTCACTGATCACAGCTCAGTCTCTAGCCTCCAGTTCCTTCCTGTTTGGGAGGATACGACCACTCTCAGGACGCCTACGCAGAACCCCTGGGTACAGGACAGGGTATCACCTCCACAAAGCAAGACACAGCAAGCAGAGCCTGCCACTTCCTCCCAGGTCTCCTGCAAGACCTACAAGCCTACGCTTGGCACAGACCTAGTGACCCATGCTGGAAAGCCTGCTCAGGAGCAGCCAGCCTGGGCAGGCCCTAAGAACAGTCCTACCTGGCTGACAGCACATATACCTTGTGGCACTGTCAACAGCCATACCACAAAATCGACAACTGATTTCTACAAGCCTGACTGAGACTGAGGCAAGCCTCTCCCTAACAAACCTACTCTCTCTTTTTTGTACTGAGAATCGAACTTGGGACCTTGCGCTTGCCAAGCAGGCGCTATGCCTCTGAGCTACATCCCCAATCCATCAAACCTAGTCTCAATGACCATCTGAGTGACCATACCTTTTCCCCCAGTATTAGGCACTGAACCTAGGCATTAACACTAAGCTACAACCCTATTCCTTTTTAAATTTTGAGACAAGATCTCACTAAATCACAAAGTAGCCCAGACTGAGTTTAAACTTTCAATTCTCTCATCTGAACCTCCCAGAGTATTGGTGTTATAGGTATGAGCTACTATGCCTGGTACCAGTCTTTCTCTTAAAATACAAATGTCTCCTCAAGCTTTCAGATGAACCAACTCTTAAAATGGCAGGCCATTGTGCAAGTGTCTGGGCCACATCCTGAAAGTCACTGCAGCAAAGCCCTCAGCATCCCTGCCCCCCACCGCACTGCAGCAGGCAGGCAGACAAGCCTCTCCCTCCATGCCTCATGGCTCTCTCGTATCTTCTTTCTATCCCTGCACTCCACGTGGCATTGAAAACAGAAAAGACAAGTAGCAGGACTGTGATGACCACAGTCAACTTACCTGGGAAGGGTAGGCCATCCTCAACTTGCCGCACGGAGTTATGGGTGGGCCTCACAGGAGCAAGGGTGGCCTGGCACTCCGTCATCTCATACTGGCCAGAGCTCAGCTCCTCCTTCAGGAAGAACTCACTCTGACTCACCTCCTGTGGTATTTCCAAACAAACCCGGTGCCTCTTTGTCCCTATACGATGCTTGGCCAGGCTGTAATGGAGAGGGCAAACTTTGTAGGAACCCACATACCAAAACATTCACACACAACACAAAACAAATGGCCAGGCCTTGAGTGGCCCGACTGGAAACTCAGGCTGCCTCTTACTGCTGATTCTATCATATGCAAAGTACAAGATTTGCTGTGAGATTGAAAAAAGGCACGGAGGGGACCCCATAAATGTCTCTCCTGTCTCTCCAACACAGCCTAGGACGAACTCTTCTCAGGATCTTCTGGCTCAGACTCTGACAACCAATTTAAACCCCGCTTGTTCTTATATTCCTCTTATACACCAGAGTCTTATTCCTGCCACCACTTTTTCCTTTTAAGAGAAAAAAACACTCTGAGCTGGGCATGGTGATGCACACCTGTAATCCCAGCACTCAGGAGGCTGAGGCAGGGGGACTGCTGCGAGTTCAAGGCCAGCCTGCACTGCAAAGTGAGCTCAAGGCCAGCAAGACCCTGTCTCAAAAAAGACCCAAAAACTTAATTAAGTAATAAAATAATTAAAATTTAAAAACATTCTGGTATGATGGGAAAATGGACTTTTCTGGCATTGGAGGGCTCTGCCCCGCGCCCCCACAGACCACAGGTCTACTACCCTTACTCGCGGGCAAGGGTTACACGGAAGCAATGGGACTCACTGGCTCTACCCCCGGAAAAGCCCCCGTGCTGGGGCCCCAAGTCCCAACATCCAAACAGCCTCTTTGGAGCTCAGGGGAGCTGCCCCGATCCCAGGCCCAGACAGGCTGCCCGTTACCTTCTCTTCACATCTCCCTCCTCTCCACCCTCCGCCCCGTCCATGTCCACGTCCTCTTCAGGGCATTCCTCTTCACTGCCAGCTCTTGGCAGCAGCTCACTCTCCTTGAGAAACTCAGCAGCTTCTGGTGTAGGCAGAGTGTGGTCGATGACTGTGCTGTCCTTGCCAGCTTTCCACAGTTTGTACCTTTCTGGCTGGAACTTCCTCACAAACACATCCATGGAGATCTTCACCATATCCTTTCTGCAGGAGCACTATCACGAACAATCCACAGGTGAAGGCCACCTGCTCTGTTTCCACCTTGCCCCACACTGCGCGCGTACACACACACACACCCCGCCGCTCCAGGCAGAAAAAGTATGAGCTGGATTAAACAGCTGTTTTGATTCAGAGGTCAGAGTACTGTGTATCATCCACGCATCACCTTCCCACATCAGGAAGCAGCATCAAAGGGCACAGAATGCACAGCACAGGGGCGAGGGCCCCTGACACCCAGATGTGAAGAGAACAGTTAGAGACTCAGCTCTGCACCTAGGTCCCTCCACGATCCACAGCCACCTGTCCTTGGGGAGCTACCCACCCTAGGGCCACACAAGAAGGCTACTATTCTGGGTCGAAGGTCCAGTCCCACTGCTTGCCAGTTAAAAGTAAACACCTAAGATGCCAGGCATGGTGGCACACACCAGTAATCCCAGCACTCAGGAGGCTGAGGCAGGAGGATCACTGCAAGTTTGAGACCAGCTTGGGCTACAAAGTAAGCTTAAGGCCAGTCTTAACTGCACAGTGAGACCCTATCTCAAAAAGACAATTAAAAAAAAAAAAAAAAAGTAAACCCCTAAGAATGTCTCAACAGAGAAATCTCAGAATCCCTACAGCAAGGAATACCGATAGGTGGGTACAGTTTAAAGCCAAATGAGGGCCAAGGACAATGTCTGCTTTGCAAGCACAATATCCTGAGTTCAATTCCAGGTACCAAAGAAAATAAAATAAAATAAAGCCAAATGGACTTATAAGTAGAACCTCGCTTTATACTTCTTGAAGCTAAACACATTTTTAAAATAAAACTTTTTTAAAGTTTTTTCATGGTACTGGGATCAAACCCAGGGCCTTTGCAGAGTTACATTTCCAGCCCTTTTCTTAGTTTATTTAAATTTTGAAAGAGGGTCCCAATAAATACACCAAGCTGGGCTCAAACTTATAATCCTCCTGCCTCAGCCTCCCAAAATGACAGGATTACAGGTATGTGCCACCATGATCAGCTCATGCCTATACACACTTAAGAACACAAACTACTCACACTTTACATATTCCCACCCAATCTGTTTCCAAATTCTAGCATTCAAAAAAAATGTTTGGATACTCATTAATGTATCCAACAAGCCTTTGTCCGTTAGCAGGCACACTCAAACATGCTTATAATATCAGCACTTGTAGGGCTGGGGATCTAGCTCAGCAGCACAAGTGCCTGCCTGCCAAGTACAAGGTCCTGAGTTTGATTCCCGGCACAAAAAAAAAAAAAAAAAAAAAAAAAACCCATATCAATCACAACTTGTGAGGCTGATATAGGAGAATTGCAAGGCTGAGACCCACCTGGGGAACTTGGCAGAACCCTGTCTCAAAATAAAAACTAAAAATGGCTAGAGATGTAGGTCAGCGTGAAGTCTCTATGTTAAACCCCAATACCGGGGCAGAAAGAAAGAAGAATTTGCTTAGCCGGATGTTCTTAATCGCGGGGTTACAGGAAGCTATCAAGTAAACTTACCAGCACAGCCTGTTTGCCGTACTCAATCCATCGACGTGTAGCAAAATTTGTGGATTCCGCACAGTTAAAGCCATGGTTAAAACCAGCATGATAACCGTAAGGGAAAGTGATCATAAATTCTCCAGCTTCTTGAGTCACCTGGATGAGAATGGACTTTTTAAAAAGACCTTCCACACACAGGAGACGTCCACAGAACGGACTCCCTGAGCTCCATGCCTATAGCACAGAGCTGAGCAACCAAGGATAAGTTCCAAATCCACTGGGGTTTTGCTGTCTGGTATGAAATGTAATGGACACCATAGCTATAATTAACCACCCCTTCAAATTAACCCCGTGCAGGGGACCTGACTCCCCAGCAGCGGGAAGGCGCACTAACCACCTTTCTGTCCAAGTGCCCCCTGCAGATCACAGGGAAAGAGTGACGAACTAGAATAACACTCAGAGACCAGCAAGGGAGGTTTCTATAGCAGCCTAAAGGCTTCTGTCCATAACATCAGCTCACCTTGTCAAAAGGAATACCGTATTTCTTCAGCATTAGAGGAGATATCAGGGTCATCTTATGGCGAAGAAAAGCCTCACAGCTTTGAGCACTTCCTGGGAAAAAGCCTGTTTAAATGGACAAGAGGGCAGAGTTAATACGATGCTCGTACATTGACTGCATAATCCTAGTCACTTCCCACCTATAGTTCACCTGGATGGTAGAGGATGAATCACCAACCTCCCCCCCAAGGAGCCTGCTGGCTTGGGGTGGGTTCTAATATTCTCCAATGAGCCCCTGGGCTTTCCCATGTAAAACCTTATCTGGGTGATCAGGCCCTGGGGACTGAGATCATCCAAGGTCTACTTTGTTCTTACACAGCTCTGAAACTAGGACTCTCCACAGTCCTGAAAGATTGAGACTGCGTCCTCCATCTTTTGTCGGTAACACATGAAAAATATAATCTACCCTGACTTTCATTAAATAAGACTATGTATGACTCTATTATGGTCCACTTTAAAAAACCCAAATACGAACTCAATTTTTACTTTTAACATCTGAATTTGGCAGGAAAACTAGACTCAACACTACTCTTGTACTTTTCTGGCCAAAGAAACTCATGCTCAGGGGGACTTAGGTGACAGTGGAAGAAGGCAGGACTAAATCCCTTCAGGAGAGAACACTGGCAGGCTTGGCCTGAAGCTGCTGTGTGACGGGAGCCACCAGCAGCTGTACTCAGTCCCTCCAGGCAGCCTGCAAGGCGACACCACACCCGACCACAAAGAATGGACATTTCGGGGCGGGAGCGTGGCTCCTTGGTGGGCCCTACTCAGCACATGGAGGAAATCGGTACCTTTGGCAAGGCGCTCCAACCGCTTTCCATGCTCGGGTGGAACAGAGTACCTGCAAGGATGAGAGTGACAGATGCTGAGAAAAGGCCAGGGACAGGCACTAAGGGGCTTGGTGCCAGGGCAAGACACCACGAAGCCAGCAAACAGCGCACTCCAGATTCTCAGCACAAAGAAATGGTAGATGTTTGAGGTAATGGACATATCAACCACCTGATCTGACCACTACATGTGGCACACAGGCATTAAAATGTCACACTAAAGCTGGGATGGTGCTGCACACCTGTAATCCCATCACTTAGGAGGCTGAGGCAGGAGGACTGCTCCAAGTACAAGGGCAGCCTGCACTACATAGTGAGTTCAACGCCAGCCTGAACTACACAGTGAGACCCTATCTCAAAAACATAGAATGAATAAATAAGTAAATGAGATAAAATAAAATGTTACACTGTGCACTTAACTATGTGTGTTAGCACTTGTGGGGCTGAGGCATAAGGAGGATTGTGGTGAGTTTGATACCAGCCTGGGGTACAGTGAGCTCAAGCCCAGCTTGAACTGTACAGTGAGATCCTGTCTCTAAGACAATCAATCAATCAATCAATAAAGTATGTATGTTTATTATGGACCAAAGAAAAATATATTTTGGGGGTGCTGTTTTTTAAGACAGTGTCTCACTATGTAATTTAGGCTGGCCTTGAACTCAGTATGTAGCCCAGGCTGAAATGGAAGTAGAAGTGTCCTCCTGCCTCAGCCTCTCAAGTGCTGAGACTACAGAAGAGTGCCACCACACCCAACCCTAAAAATAAAAATGTATTTTTCAGAAACCTGTTTAAAGTTACCAACCACTGGACGATGGCAGAGTGGTGAACAGTAGAGAAAGGGCCTCTCTGAGATTTGATGTCCAGACGCTACAATAGAACAACGTGAAGAAAAGGAGGAAGGTGGGTCCCCAGGACCCAGAGCAAAGATCTACAGTGACCCTTGAAGCCCAAGGGGAGAGTGAAGAGAGAGACTTCAACAAAGCGGAAGCAGGGTGCAGGCAGTGCTTTCTCCAAGTCCTAGCTCACTGTATGGGAGGGGCAGCTCAAACCTGCAAACACAGTCACTACCAGTGACCCCAGAGCCCTCTACCAAGATGCACTAGTGGAACAAAGAGAGAATGCAGTGAGCAGCTGGTGAGTTATTCAGGTAGGGCAACTGGCCAGCAGCCATCTTGGAGAGGGGCCAACTGAGTTAGGAGCTCAGAGCAGCTCTGCAATTAGCTATCAACTCCCAGTATCAGCTTGAGGCGGAACCCAGTTTAAGTCATCAGGAACTCAAGGAGCCGACTTCAAACTGTTAGGAGGCACACAGAGCATTGCGGGCTGAACAAATAGAGTGCCGCCCTCATGTCCAGAAACCAGCCTGCACTTCAGTGGAGCTAAAGGTGCACATTTCCTGGGATTATCCACTGCACAATGCACACGCACCTCATGAGTCTACTCCCTGTAGATTAATCCAGGATTAATCAACTTGTATCTGCACTCTGTCTGCCCACTCTAGCAGTAATAGCAGACACACACCTTGAAGTGGTCATTTTAAAAATTTTCTTCCTGTTTTATTTTTGTTTTATACTGTTTTCTCTTTTCTTCACTGTTTGTTCTTTTTATCTGAGTGTGAACATTGTTTATAGTTTTTTGTTTCCTTTTTCTGTTGTTTTTATTTCTTTTCTTTTTTTGTCTGCTTCACCAGTTCCACAAAGTCTGTGTAATCTTCTTTGTCCTATAGCATTGCTTCTAATCTCTTCCTCTTCTATTTTTGTATTTTTCCCCTAACACTTTTTAAATTTTCTCCCTTGAGGTAAAATTATACTGAGGATATATTTACTGTATACAATTTTCTGGTTTGTTTTAGATTTTGTTATAACAACGCATATAGCTGACATAGTTAAAAGTGGCAAATTAATAGTTATCACAGGGGCTGGGGGTATAGCTCAGTGGCATAAGCGCTTGCCTGGCAAGCGCAAGGTCCTGAGTTCGATCCCTGGTACCGGAAAAAAAAAAAAAAAGAATAGTTATCACAGTTTGGCATTTTCTAGGCTGTGTTTTATGCTATTGTTACTGTTGCTTGTTGTACTTTAGCCAAGGTGATATAACTGTTCTAATCAGTTTTCTTCCTGGTATGCCAAGAGTAAGACTGCCTATGGGCCATAAACAATTCTATAGGCCCATGCCCAAGAACCAGGGGCTGGGCCACATGCGTAGCAACTCCTCATCACCAAGTGAAGAGGCAGGATCTCACAACAGACTCAAAATCCAAAAGCCAGCTGTATCTGGAAGACATCTGAGAAGTAGTCATTTCCTAAAGGTTCTAAATACTATCAATAAAGCTACTTGCCATAAGCAATTTATAAGCATCAACTCAGGAATTAAACTAAAAGAAAAAAATGACAAGACAGTTAATCAAGATACAACTCCTAACTTGGAGTTCACCAAAGGCAAATTCAAAGGTCAGTGAACTGGAACAATTTGAAAGCCACCCACCTGAATTCTCTGAAGTAGTAACAGAGGAAGTAACAAAGCAGATTGCTGAGCCTCTAGAAAAAAATCAAGTCATAAATAATTTCTCAGATAACTACAGAGATGGTGAGCATAATGAAAGACATGGCTAGTGACTCAAGAGCAGATACAGATTTTTTTTTTTTTTTTTTGCGGTACTGGGGATCGAACTCAGCACCCTGGGCTTGCTAGGCAAGTGCTTATTCAACTGAGCTATATCCCCAGCCCCAGATACAGATTTTTTAAAAATACAGACACTTAGAAAAATGATGGAAACCATGAATGCTCAACACAGGAAAGAAGTAGAAACCATGAAAAGATTTAAACAGATATCTAGGAGATTAAAAATTGCATTGAAATATACTCAGTAGAACGAGCCAATGTGAGCACAGAACATCACATATAGAAAAGAGGACTGTGGTTAGCAATCAGGAAAAGAAAGATTTCTGGAAAATAGCAAGGGACCAAAAAAAAAAAAAAAAAAAAAAAAAATCAATCCAACAGGCACTAAGTGCCAGGGATATAGCTCAGCAGCATAAGTGCTTGCCTAGCAAGCCTGAGGTCATCAGTTCAATTCCCGGTACAAAAAAAAAATCCAACAGGTGCTAGATGATGCAAACAAGAATAACAAAACTGATCAGAGTCAATGAAAAAGCAGAAAGGCTGGGGATGTAGCTCAGCAGCACAAGCACCTGCCTGGCAAACACAAGGTCCTGAGTTTGATTCTTGGTGGAAGGAAGGAAGGAAGGAAGGAGGGAAGGAGGGAAGGAGGGAGGGAGGGAGGAAAGAAAAGAAAAGAAAAGAAAAGAAAAGAAAAAGCCAGAACTAGCATAAGCAACAACAAAAAAAACCTATTCAGAGGTAATGGCAAAAAACTGTCCAAGAACGGACAAAGAATTTAACATACAAATAAGTGAGGCAAACAGAACTCCAATAAGCCATTAAAAAAAAAAAAAAAACTACACTAAGGCAAATAGTCAAGATTCCAGAAACTCAACATAAAAATAGACTATTAAAACCTGTTAGGGAATAGAAACAAATCATTTATAAAGGACAGCCAATCAGAATCACAATACACTTCTCAACACAAATCCTCAAGTCAAGGAGAGCATACAGTGAAATATTTCAAGCCCTTAAGGAAAACAACCTCCAAACCAGATTAATGCACCCCACAAAACTAATCTTTCAAAACTGATGGAGAAGTAAGATACATCAGGGGCCAAGAATGTAACTCAGTGGCACAGGCACCTGCCTGGAAGCACAAGATCCTGAGTTCAATTTCCAGTAACAAAAACAACTAAGTTATTTAGCCAGGAATGGTGCACGCCTATAATCCAAGCACTCAGAAGGCTGAGGCAGGAGAATTGTTCCAAGTTCGAGACCAGCCTGGGCTACAAAGTGAGCTCTAGGCCAGCCTAAACTGCATAGCAAGACCCTGTCTCCAAAAGACTTAAAAAAAAAAAAAAAATCCATGACAAAGAATACCTGAAGAAATTAATGACCACCAAACTAGTACTCCAAAATGTTCTAAAGGACATTCTAGAAAGAGATAACAAGGACTACAACACCATGAAGCCCAACAGAATGAATCTACCAGGCAAGGAAAGCAATTTAACAGAAAGAAATAAAAAGGGAAACAACAATAGGAAAATAACATGACAAGGATAAATCAGTACATTCAGTCATCAGTGTTCATGGTCTTAATTCACCAATCAAGAGAGACTGGCAGAATAGATCAAGAAGCAAGATCCAACAGTATGCTGCATATGAGAAACATTTAACTCAAAAAGAATTTCACACACTGATAGTCAAAGGATAGAAAACAATATTCCATGTAATAATAACCAGAAAAAAGCAGGGGTAGCTATCCTGTATGCAAACAAAGTAGATTTCAAGCAAAGTCTAATTAAGAAAGACAAAAAAGTCACTAAACCCTCATTAAGGGAATAATCCAAGAAGAGATCAACAATCAAAATATCTTTGCACCAAATAGCAGGACACCCAAATACACAGAAAACAAAGATTAACTGACATGAAAAATCACATAAGGGCTTCATTTGCCACCTCAGGCCCGCAGTCTTCTAGAGACCAAATACCAGAGGCTCCCCTGCTCTAAGGCTTTCCTCATTGAGAAGGATAACTGCATTATTGGCAGGCACTAGATGCCTTCAATTAAATTGCAGAGTTCTGAAGGAGAAACATTTGAAGTTGATTGCCAAATAATCTGTGACATGAGTATGTTGCAAGATTTGGGAATGGATAAGGAGATAATGACCCAGTTCCTCTAACAAATGTTAATGCTGCAATACTAAAAAAGGTCATTTGATGGTATACTCACCGCAAGGACAACCCTCCTCCAGAGCATGATGAGAACAAAGTAAAGTAAAGAGATGATAACCCTGTTTAGGACCAAGAATTCCTCGGGGCTGGGGATATAGCTCAGTGGAATAAGCGCTTGCCTGGCAAGCGCAGGGTCCTGAGTTCGATCCCCAGTACCACAAAAAAAAAAGGACCAAGAATTCCTGAGAGTTGGCCAAATCTTTTTAAACATATTCTGGCAGTAGCAGGGTGTGGTGGCACACGCCTGTAATCCCAGCACTCAGGAGGCTGAGGAAAGAGGATCGTCTTGAGTTGGAGACCAGCCTGGGCAACAAAATGAGCTCAAGGTGAGCCTGAACTGCATAGCGAGATCCTGTCTCAAAAAGACAAAAAATAATAAAAAATGCATGTATTCTGGCAGCAGACTACCTAGATATCAAAGTTTCCCTTGATGTTACACACAAGACTGGTCCCAAATGATCAACAGGGAAACTTTACTGAAGAGGAAGAAGCCCAGGTATGCAAGGAGAACCAGTAGTGTGAAAAGAAGTGAAATGTTGTGCCTGACACTGTAACACTATAAGGATTGTTCCAAACATTAGTTACACTGCTGTTTATTAATATTAGAAAAATAAGAGACAAATGCAGCAGCACATCAATTGTATTAGCACAATAGTGTCCTCACTGCATGTGTAGTTGGAGTACAGATTCCAAAGCAATGTCTGAATTCCTTTTAGTCTGAGTAAAAGTTGTTTTTCTTTACTCTAAATAAAACTGAACTGTGGGTTCTCTGTAGAAAGTTGACATTCTGAGCTTTCCCTCTTTTAGTAAAGTGATTTCTGCCTAGTTTGTTGTCCAGTTAACTTTAGTGAGCTCTTAAATTGACAGTGTAGCCAGGCGTGGTGGCGCACGCCTGTAATCCCAGCACTCAGGAGGCTGAGGCAGGAGGATTGTTACAAGCTCGAGGCCAGCCTGGGCTACAAAGTGAGCTCAGGGCCAATCTGAACTGCACAGCAAGACCCTGTCTCAAACACACACACACACACACACACACACACACACACACACACACACACAGTTGGCACTGTAAATAAAATAATTTGCAAAACGTTTTCTGAAATAAAATTAACAAAATATTATCTTTATTCAGAAGTTGAAAACGGGAAAAAGGGTATTAGACGTAACTGTTCTGAGTGGGATTAGTTAGGATGTCTTCCGGCTTCCTAGAGCCAAGCAGTATCACTGGTATAGATTAGCCTGTATGTAGCAGGACTTCCTTAGTTGGACTTGTGGACTTGTTTTATTTGTTTTTAAATTTTTATTCTTCTTGGCACTGAACATGTTGCCTAGAGACTCAGTAACTACCAAGTTTGCAGTTTTGGGGAGAAATGTAACAAGACAGTTTGTTAGCTTTTCAATTAAAGGCAACAATCAAAAAAACAATCAAATAAGCACTAATATGACTATACAACAGGGGACCTCAATACCCCACTGTCACAAACAGATCAACTAGACAAAAAAAAAAAAAAAAAGAAAGAAATATCAGAACTTTTCAACAAATGGACTTAGTAGCTGTCTATAAAGAGTTCCACCCCACAACGTTAGAATATATATTCTTCTCAGCTGCACACAGGATGTTCTCCAAAACAGACCACAGACTGGCTCATAAAACAAGAGCAAAGAAACTGAAACTATCCCATTCATATTATCAGACCATAATGCAAAGAAACTGGAAATCAGCCAGACGTGGTGGCACACACCTGTAATGTCCGCACTTGGGAGACTGACACAGGAGGATCACTGCAGGTTTGAAGCCAGCCTTTGCTACAAAGTGAGTTCAAAGAGAGCCCTGAACTGCATAGAAAAACCCTGTCTCAAAAAAAAAAAAAACCTGGAAAAAAATCAATGGCAAAAGAAACCACAAAAATTTTATAAGACATGGAAATTAAATAACACCTTCTGAACAACCAATGGGTTGTTCAGAAATTAGATGATGAAATTAGAAAGTTTCTACAATTAAATATTGACAATACAACACACTAGAACTTCTGGGGTGCAATGAAAGCAGTCCTACGAGGAAAATTTAGAGCAAACGTATCAGAAAAATAGAGAGAGCTCAAATAAAACTAGCTAATGTTGAATCTCAAGCTTCTAGAAAAAAGGCAAGTCATACAAGGGAGAAAATGTAAAAATCAGCAAAAATTAATGCAGACTAAGAAAACAATACCAAAAAAAAAAAAAAAATCAATGAATTGAAGAGTTGGTACTTTGAAAGATTAAATGAAACTGACAAACCCTTAGCCAAACAAGGAAAGAAAAGACTCAAATCCACACAGAAATCCTAAAGATCATCAATACTTACTTGGAGAACCTGTATTCTAATAAGATAGAAAACACAGAAGAAATCAAAAGATTGTTAGTTACATATCAATTCCCAAAGGTGAATCAAAAAGATATAAAAAGGTAAATAAGCAAGTATCAGTCTGTGAAATTGAAGATGTAATTAAAATCCTACCAATAAAGCCCGTGCCCTGAAGATTCACTGCTGAATCCAACAAAAAATTTAGGGAAGAGCTGATGATGCTACATCTCACTCTTCAATGAAACTGAAGCAATACTCCTGAAGTCATTCCCAGAAGCATTATCCTGATACCAAAACTAGAGAAGGATCCAACTGAAAAAGAGAACTATAGGCCAGTCTCCCTATATGAACATAGATGCAAAAATCTTCAATAAGATCCTGGTAATCAATACAGCAAATCATCAAGAAGATTATACACTATGACCAAGTGGGATTCATCCCAGGAATGCAGACATGGTTCGACATATATAAATAAATAAATGTAATACACCATATTAACACAGCCAAGGACAAAAGCCATATGGTTATCTCAATAGATGCAAAATCCAGCACCCATTCATGATTTAAAAACCTTACAGAAAATTGGAATAGTCTTTATCTCAATCTGATAAAAGCCACCTATGACAAACCAACATCATACTAAATGGACAAAAACTGAAAGCTTCACTCTAAAATCAGGAAGAAGACAAGGATGACCATTGTCACCACTTTTTAAATACAATTCTAAAAACATTTGCTGGAGCAATTAGACAAGAGAAAGAAATAAAAAGAATAAAGATAGGAAAAGAAGAAGTTAAATTATCATTATTTGTGGATGACATGATACTCTACACAGAAGACCCCAAAAATTCCACAAAAAGACTTCTAGATTTAATAATCAAATTCAGTGGCATACTTAGATACAAAGTCAAAACTCAAAAATCAGTAGCCAGGAGCCTGATAAAGCTCAGTGGCATAGTGCCTACCTGGCAAGCGTGAGGTCCTGAGTTCAATTCCCAGTACCAAAAAAAAAAGGGGGGGGGGGGCTGGGGATTTAGCTCAATGGCATAAGCGCCTTCCTAGCAAGTGCAAGGTCCTGACTTCAATCCCCAGTACCACACACACACACACACACACACACACACAATCGCTGGCCTTCCTATAACAAACTCACAGAGAGAAATTAAGGAATCATACCTTACCTTTCACAATAACATCCAAAAAAATGAAATAACTAGGAATCGACCTAACAAAGGCAGTAAAAGACTTCTACACTGAAAAAGGAAATTGAAAAGGGTATCAGAAAAAAAAAAATGGAAAGATTTCCTGTTCTTGCGTAGGAAGAACCAACTAAGTGAAAATGGCCATGCTTCCAAAATTATTACACAGATTTAATGCAACCGCACTCAAAATGCCAACAGCATCTCTCACAGAATTACAGAAAACAATTCTAAAATTCACTGGGAACCAAAAGAGGCCTAGAGTAGTATAAAAGCAATTCTGTGTAACAAAGGCAAGGCAAGAAGCATCAAAATTCATGACTTAAAACTGTACTACAAAGCTACTGTGATAAAAACAACAAAGTACGAGTTAAAAAAAAACAGGCCAGAGGCACTGATTAGAAGATATCCAAACAACTCCAGACACATTCAGTCATCTTATCTTTGACAAAAGAATTAAACACCTTTACTAGAAGATAGCCTTTTTAATAAAAGGTACTGAGAAACTACCTTTCCACATGCTGAAGACTAAAACTAGACCCATATTTCTCACCACCCACTAAAATAAAAATGGATCAAGTTCTAAATATTAAAACAAAAACACTAAATCTGCTAGAAGACAACAGGTAAAACTCTTGAAGACACTGGTATAGGCAAAGACTTTATGACAAAGCTGATTGCACAGGAACTATCACAAACAATTAACAACTTGGATCTCATTGAAAGGATTCTGCACAGCAAGAGAAACAACAGTGTGAAGGGACCACCCATAATGTGGGAAAAAATTTTTGTCAACTGTTCCTCAGACATAGAACTAATATCTAGACTATATAAAGAACTCAAAAAGTCAGACCTTCCCCAAATTTAAAGATTCAATACAAAAATGGGCATCTGAGATGAGCAGGAACTTCTCAGACAAAGAATTATAAGGAGCAAATAAACATATTAAAAATGTTCAACATCACTGTCATCCAAGAGATGCAAATTAAGACAATGATGAGATTCCACCTCACTCCAGAAAGATTCAGGTGTTACCAAGAAGCAACTGGTAACAAACACTGGAGAGGCTATGGGGAAAAGGTCAGAGTGTAGATAGGTGCAAACACGGTGGAAATTAGTGTGGGGTTTCCTCAGAAAACTCACTCCATTCAACCCAGCTACCCCTCTTCTCGGTATCTTTCCAAACGAATGAAAGCATCAGACCCAGCAAGACATGCACACCCATGCTTATCACAGCACAGTCTGTAACAGCTAAACCTTGGAAACAGCCCAAGCGCCCATCAACCGATGAGCGGATGAAGACGTGGGACTTTTTAATCCATTAAGAAGGATAAGCTTGCGACATTTCTAGCTAAATGGATGCACCTTGAGACCATACCCTTAAGTGAAATAAATCGGACACATGTTTAAGCACCACACAGTTTCTCAGTGTGAGAAACCAAAAGAGTAAAAAAGGACCAAAATGCATAATAGATACTGGGAAATGGGAAGAAAACGTTCAAGTGTGCGAGGCAACAAGGGGTCGGGGCATCAAAAAGAAAGGAAACAAAGCTTCTGTAAATAAGGAGGGGAAGGAAGGTTGAAGAGAGGGGAAGGGAACGGAAAAAAGGAAGATATATCACGTATGGTAGCTTTGGCTACAAAGTAAGCTCAAGGCCAGCTTGACGTGCATAATGAAAACCTGTCTCAAAAAAATAATAATAATAAATAAATAAAAGGAATCCAGAGCAATAATGAACTGCTGGGGCAGAAGCATTAAGGAACCTATGCAGGGTGAGGGAGATAGCTCAGTGACACAAGCGCCTACCTGGCAAGCACAAGGTCCTGAGTTCAATTCCCAGTACAAAAAAAAAAGGAAGAAAAGAAACCTATGCAGGGGCTGGGGGTATAGCTCAGTGGCATAAGCGCTTGCCTGGCAAGTGCAAGGTCCTGAGTTCGATCCCCGGTACCGGAAAAAAAAAAAAAAAAAAAGAAACCTATGTAAAACTTGAGACGGGTCCATGAACAATAAACTCCCAAACAGCCAAATTAGAATTTAGTAATGCTTTTTAATAGTTGAGCCCAACGACCCTCACTCATGCCTCTGTTTCAAGGCTGAGAAATGAGAGCCCCGAGCCCATTGTATGCAGGGCTTATGAAGACAAAAACCACAATGAATACATGGGTGTAGTGAGCACGTTATGCTTGGGTAACTGTCCTATTTCTGGCAGGGAGGGCAATGCTCTTTGAGTTCTTTCTGAGAAAGAACAAGGAACCTTTAAATAGTAATTATGTTACTATACATGGACTTCAGCTGTTTCAGGTGAATCAGGGGTCAAGCACGGGGTCAGTCTAGCAAGCAGCTGGGTACTTGGGCCATTACAAACTGAGTGAATTAAACCAGGCATGATGGTGCACGCCTATAATCCCAGCACTTGGGAGGCTGAGGCGGGAGGATCTGTTTGAGTTCAAGGCCAGCTTTGGCTGCAAACAGAGTTCCAGGCCAGCCTGAAATACATAGCAAGACCCTGACTCTTTTTTAAAAAAAAAAAAAAAACACAAAACTGAGTGAATTTATTTCTTTTGTATTCACTCATTCAATAAGACAGTTACTGAACATTCACCATGAGCTAGAACTTACTGTACCAGAGTTTCTATTATGGTGTTCATGTAATAAAAATTTTAAAAAGAAAAAAAAAGATGGCCTTGTATAACCTCCATTGTTTTAAAATTCTTCCCAGCAATCTCAAAGACCTGACTGGGAAGGTTAGAGGAAGCACAGAAACTAAGGTGAGACAGAAGAGACACCTAGGGCTCCAGGCCCCCCTCGGCTGCTGCTGAACCCACTTTTCCTTCATCTGCATGAAAGCTACACTGATTACCCATTAATTACTCTTCCACCCGCTAGATGTCTTGACATCACAGAAGCTGCTCTTCATAAAACACGACAAGGAAAGTGGGAGAACACCTAGACTACTTCCAACTTCTGCAAAATTATTAAACTTTATATTCTGAAACCCAACAATCTTTAGGCTTTCACAATCCATCCTAGAGATTATTCTGGCCAGGTGCAATGCTCCATGCCTCTGCTCCCAGGGCTGGGAAGGCTGAAGCAGGAGGAACTGCTTGAGCTCAGGAGGTGGTGGCCGGCCTGGGCAACACAGTAAGAGCCCATCTCAAACAAAGATTATTCAACAAAACAAAAAAACTGTCACCTAAATAGCTTCACTATGAAATGAAACAGACGAAAAGTCATCATGTGGGCTCTGGGATCTGTCAGACAACCTTGCACAGAAATCTATTAAGCTCCTATTTCATCTTTTGGGGGTTTTTTCTGAGATAAGGTCTTACTCTGTAGTTTAGCCTGGCCTTGAACGCACTATGTAGCTCAGGGTGGCCTTGAACTCAAAGCAATCCTCCTGCCTCAGCCTCCTGAGTGCTGGAATTATGGTGTTGGCCACCAAGCCCAGCTTGGCGCTCCCATTTCAGATGCCCTAGGGAGTTTGTGTAACAAGAAAAGCTCTTGATAAACTGGTCAGCGGAAACCCAATGGTGGAAACATTTACAGACTCTCCAAGCCCAGCCGTCCCATAGAGGCAATGAGACAGTGGTCAGGCAGTAGGCAAAGGCTCAAATGGTTCCTTTCCCCAAGATCAGAAACTGGAAAAAAGCAGAAAGGGAAACCCCTGGGAAGCGAAGGGGCTGAAGATGCTGAGTAGCAACCCTAATGGATGTGGCTTCCGAGACACCACTTAGCCTGGCCACTGTCGTCTCCCTCTGGCCATAGCAGCCATCCTCCCTGGGAGTCCTGCTCCTAAACAACTGCACCCTCCTCTCTCAACCAGGAGCTCTGCTCATGGGCCTCCAGCCGTCAGACCTGCTCCCCTTGGCTCCTTCTCGCAAACCTTCCACCATTCACCACTCACCATTCGCCATTCCACCAATTACATCTGACCTGGCTTTTAGAATGCAGCTTTGCTTTACAGTCACCCCTCTCAGCCTCCTCTATTCCGCACTCCACCCAAGTGTTCTTCCTGCATGGCCCTTTGCACCCACTGCTTGCCCTTCAAAGCTCTCCTCATACTCTACTGTACTCAACTTCCTGCTTCTTGTCTCCTCCCTGTGGGAAGGTGAGGACTTCACCTGCCTGGCTCGCTGTTACCGCAGCACCTTCAGTGAAAGGCCAACTCTGGGGACCGGGCAGTGCAGCACAGAACAGAACCAATCTGTCTCCCAAGACCTGCACTGCCCTGCAGAGCAGGAAACACCTGCTGAGCAGCCTCTTGGAGCCACAGTTCTGTTAAGCATACTGCTGCTCGTGAAAAAATAATGTTTCCATGCAGAAAAGAAAGCTTTTCTATCATCAGAAGCAGTGATGCAGCCTGGGAAGCCTATCTCTAAGAAACCCCTCAGAATTCAGAAAGCAGTGAGTCAAACTGGATCGGCACTGGGGCTTCCAGTAATTCAGCCAACAATGGCTTTCACACAGTGGTGCTGTACATCTGCTCTCAACACCTGTGTCCAGGCTCCAGTACCATCTTATTACCTGTCTCAAAAACAGAATGCCAGCTCTTCTCCAAGACTGATGCACCAGAATCTGCACTATAACCCCACACAAGTGTTTCCCGGGGAGAAGCCCAGTTCCAATAGCAGGCTGACTTTACCAGGACTTGGGCTCTCCGAAGTGCAGGTAGTTGATGCTGTACAGGTCCATGTCTTCTGTATGCCAGGCAAAGGATGTCTTCCACATGCCAAAGTACAAGTATGGAGTGTTCACGCCCTCAATGGTGATCCCACTCTCCTTCTCCACCAAGTCCAAGATGGTCTTCAGCCGGCCAATGTTCCACTCGTCCACATGCTGCAAAGAAAGGAGAGGCCAGAGCAGTCACATGTGAGGGTGAACTGAGGCTGTGAATCTGCACACCACACAGAAGGCCTCAGGGGAGCTCTCACCCCCAACAAGACAGCATCCCTCATCACTTCCATAGCTACAATGGGAAGGGATCCATTATGCCCCCACAGGGAAAACACTGCCTTGAACAGACACCACCACCCTAAGGGAACCTGAATAAGAGGCGCGATCACCCATTCTGAGCTCCAGGAGGAAGACTGAATAGAAGCTGAAGAAATTTAACGCACATAGAAACCTTCAGACCATTTGTAAGTTAAAAGAAAATGCAAAAAAGGAAAACAAGAGTTAAGGAGAGTAATAATATGGCTTTTTTTCACTCCAATTTCCTCAGGGCCAAGCCTTCGGTGTTATTTGATGAGCAGGTCGTGGGTTCCTGTGTCCTCCTCCTGCCCATCCGTGTCTGTGGGCCCTCAGCACCTGTCCAACATTCATCCTGAGAAGCTTCATTCCCACTATCCCCCAAGACAGTTGTCACAAACTTCAAATTTCATTTTGTAAATAAATTCTTTCAGCCAGACATGGGGCCACAGCGCTATCACCCCAGCCACTCGGAAGACTGAAGCAGGCAGGTGATTGCAAGTTTAAAGCCAGCCTGGGCTACCTAGCAAGATTCTATCTCTAAATAAACAAATAAATAAAATTCTTCCCATCCCCAAAATTATTCTGAGTGATAACCCAGAAACGCCCTACTGACTGATCATGCCAAGGCAGTCCCAACTATTCCCACCCTACCATACTGAGGCACTTCTTCCAGCCAAAAGGAATCCCATGCAAAACCAAGGCAACTGGTTAAAATAGCTTCTGCTACAGAATCCTGCCTGAGCGTTCTGAAAATCTAAGTATGTTTCTCCCCTTAAATATACATCCCTTTCATTAGCTTAGTCAGGGATCTTCTTTTCTGCAGAAGCGACACTGCTTCTCCCCCATCATTTAATCTTTGCAATCCACCCCACCCTTTCAAGAACTCATCATTCACCACCTACAGACCGCCCTCACAGCCCCGAAAGGAACACACCATCCAATTCACATGCAGAGTGGAAGAACAAAGTGCAGTCACATGCAAAAACACCAACCATTAAGTCAGTAAAGCACATCAGTCAGGGGCAGATCATTCATTTGTTCCCCCACTCATTCACCAGCAAGCTTATAAATGCCTACTGTGTGCTGGGAAGGGGGGCAGTATTATCACATTACAAAATTCAAAAATGCAGCCCAGAGGGTTTCAAGGCAGGCCTACCTTTTCATAGAGAGTACCATTCACATCTGCACCGTAGATGGGAGGATTGAATGTGAGGTTCTTCCAATACTTCCGCTCAAGCTCTTCAAACTCACTGTAGCGTGGTGTACAGTACCTTTCAAATAAGAGGGAGCATTGGCCACTTACAGGACAGTCAATTTATTAGGTATTACGAACAGCGTAAAATATAATCCCCTGCTCCAGGGGCAGCAAGACATTTCAAATGACCAAGACATAATCTTGACCTCCAAGCCTCTAGTAATCAATCCCTTACATGGGCCCTGGGAAGGACTTATAGGTACAGACTTGAACCCATCCTCCTTTAGGCATTTCCTTTAGGAATCTTCTAAAAATAGGCTCCTTAAACTACTCCCTGCTACTTCCAGGCATAGCCTGGCCACACTGGGAGAAAATAATCTTACACTGAGAATCACAGAAAGAAAAACCTTACACATCCAAAGACAACACAGCCAGCATCAACTAGGCACCACAGCACACCTGTAATCCCAGCACTCTGGGAGACTGAGGCAGAAGGATCCCAAGTTTGAGCACAGCCCGGGCAATTTGGCAAGACCCTGCCTCAAAATAAAAAATAAGCTATTTCAATTCCCAATACCACCAAAACAAACAAGCCCAGCTACGGTGCAGCATGGAAGCAGTGAGCACTCACGGCCCTGCTCTAATGGGAACAGAGCTGCTCCAAGGCCCCTGCTGTGGTCCAAAGACCCATGCAGTGACTGACAATCAAGGAACACTGCGCCTAAAAACGAAGTATTTCAGTAACTGCATATCAGCTATTCTATTTAGGGAAATTTACATTATTTATATCTACCTATACAGGATATATACCTGAAGTCATAAAAACATCTATACCCTTCAGCTTAATAATCATACTGAGGGCCAGGGATACAGCTCAGTGGCACAGCACCTGCCTGGCAAGCATGATTTCATGAGTTCAATTCCCAGTACGCCATGTGTGGTAGTGCACACCTGTAATCCCAGCACTCGGGAGGCTGAGGCAGGAGGATCGCAAGAGGATCGTTGAGTTGAAGGCCAGCCTGGGCTACAAAGTGAACTAAAGGCTGGCTTGGACTACATAGTGAGAAACTATCTCAAAAAGACACACACACACACACACACACACACACACACACACACAGTTATGATTCAATCTTTTTCCTCACTGCTGGGGACTGAGCTCAGGTCCTTCATACTCAGCTATATCCCTAATTCTTTGAGACATTGGAAACAGGGTCTCCCGAAACTGCCAAGGCTGGCCTCAACCTGTCTCGGTCTCTCTCAGAGTTGGAATTACAAGCTCGTACACAGGTCCAGCACATACAGCACTTACGGTATATGTACAGATGGAAAAACTAATGTATACTGTAACTAAAACAGCAAAAAAAAAAGTTATGAATGGATAACAAAACAGACATGAAGACCAAAATTAAATTGTGTGGAGTCAATGAGAATGAATGAAAAAGAGAAACTTTCAATATTGTGTAAATTTTGGGATTTTATTGTTTATTTCTGAGACTCAGGCCCAGAGCCTCATGCATGCTACCCAAGTTCTGCCACTCTCAGCACATCCTAGCCTGCACACTGCCGGTGTGTGTGTATGTGTATACACTCACACACACACACATATATATATATACACACATATATATGTGTATACACACACATACACAGGATCTCATTATGTAATCCAGGCTGGTGTCAAACTTCTAGCAATTCTCCTGGCTCAGCCTCTTTTTTTTTCTTTTTGAGACAAGGTCTCACTATGTAGTTCAGGCTGGCCTTGAGCTCATTTTGCAACCCAAGCTGGCCTCGAACTCACAAGGATCCGCGTGCCTCGGGATTGATTACAGTGCTGGGATTAATTACAGGCATGCGCCACCACACCCGGCTGGCTCAGCCTCCTGAGTGCTGGGATTATAGGTGTGTGTCACCACACCTAGCAGTGCTTTATATTCTAATATTAACCCAGTGAATAGTAAGTATTAGAAAATTCCTGTTCTCTTTAAAATGTAACTTCCCTACCTTCAACTGATGTTATAAATTCATGTTTTTATCTGCCAGTTTTCTTAAAGTTGGCTGGTTACACAGATAAAAATAGTGGTTAAAATGTTATCATACATCAGTGTGTGGAGCTCCATGGATGATTTACTACTCAGTAACACACACACACACACACACACACACACACACACACACACACACACACACACACCACCCCCACCCCCGGGTGAAGGGAACAGACAGACACACACACACACCACCCCCACCCCCGGGTGAAGGAAACAGACAGACACAGGGCTGGCTAAGAGGTACAGCAGTGCCTGACGGTCACGCCTGCTTCTCAGGGTGCCAAGGTGGGAGGACTGACACCAGTGTGGTAGGACCCTGCTCAAAACGAGGTTAAAGGGGAGGGGGTGCTGATGATAAAGCTGGATTCAATCTCCAGGACTGCAAAGGAGATAAAAGGAGGAAAGGCTGCTGAGGCATGTTGGGCACACCTGTAAACCCAGCTACTCGGGACTCAGGAGGCTAAGGCAGAAGAAGGACCACAGGTTAGAGCCCAGCCTGGACAATGAACTTAGTAACCTAGCAAAACCCTGAATAAGTAAAGAAAGCTTGGAATTCAGTTCATGCAAAGACTCATGGTCCAAAGCCCTATACTGCAAAAACAAAACAAAGCAAACAAAAAAGGAGCATCAGAGCCAAATGAAGGCAACACAAAATTCACCGAGAGCCTGCAGTGGGCTAAGAGCTAAATATTAGAAACAACAAAGAAAATGACTGAAAATAGGACTAAAAAAGGACAATTTGAGTTAATATTATAACATGACAAAGAATGGAATGATAGAAAACAATTAGCTTGGTGATGATTTATCCTCATTTTGTTAATGTCAACACAGAAATGTAACCAGGTATGGTGATATATGACTATAATCCCAGCTACCCGGAAGCTTAGGCAGGGGGACTGTAAATTCAAAGCCAGCAACTCTGGGAGCCTGTTATGCTTTGTGTCTAAACCCACCCCCCACCCCCAAAGCCTCATGCAGTCGTGGGTTGGACTTCTCCGAGGTGACTGATTCATGGTCCAATGTTAGGGTTAAGGTTGCCCAGGGTGGGCAGCCTGCACACAGTAGAAGGGCCAGAAAGAGGCCTGTCCTCTGGCTTCCTTTGTTGCTTTTGCTGTTTTCCACTGCCATGAACTGTTGCCCTCTGCCATGTGCCACTCTACCTTGGAGTCAGCTGATTATGGACTGAAACCTCTACAAACAGTAGCTAAATAAACCTTTCCTCCCTTCACTTCAGGGGTTAGGTATTTTGTCTCAGCAACGAGAGGAAAGTAACTAAGACAGAGCCTCTGGTACAAAATAAAAAAGGGCTGAACTGAGGAAGGAGCTCAGTGGCAGAGCTCCCTGAGCTTAACGCCCAGTACCACAAAAACAGAAAGGAGACAGCAGCCGTGAGCAGGGAGCGGTGTGGCAATGACCAAAGGTGCAGAATCCCAACGTAAAACTGAAACTGCTAAAACCACCTGTTGATAGGTGGCCTCAATACATCCAGCAAATTCTCTTTTTGAACCATCTCCAACTTTTTCCTGTCTAACTACAGAAGTCACCAGAGTCAAAAGTAATCCAGCTAGCCAGGCGTGATAGCACACACCTGTAATCCCAGCACTTGGGAGGTTGAGGCAGGAGGATCGTTGAGAGTTCCAGGCCGGCCTGGACTACAAAGTGAGCTCAAGGCCAGCCTGAATTGCATAGTGAGACCCTGTCTCAAAAAAACAAAAAACAAAAAAAAAAAGTAATCCAGTTTCTAGGGCTGATGTACAGCTCCCTGGCACTGTACTTCCCCAGCATACATGAGGCTGTGTGTCCAATCGCCAGAACAGGGAAAGTAATTCAAAGGTTTTTTAATACATGACTGTTTCTAATGGAATAATGAAACCATATAAGAACATGTTTAGACTGGAACACAGAACTCAGAGGAGGAAACTGTTTTATAGAACCAGCCAGGCCTGGTGGTACATGGCTATAACCCTACCTTCCAAGAGGCTGAGGCAGGCAGATTCCAAGTTTGATCCCAGCCTGGACAATTTAATGACTTAACAAGATCCTGTCTCAAAATTTATAAAAAGAAATTAAAAATTAAAATGACTGGATATAGGTCAGGGCAAAACCTCCAGGTAATACTCAGTACCATTTAAAAAAAAACCCAGAAAGGGAACCAGAAGTTAGAACTGATGAAACTTCTTTAGTAGGACAGAAGCAGTCATGGAGGCAGCTCTGAGATGAGATGCTGGGGTGCAGATGCCATGACAAGGAAAGTACTTCCACTCACTTATCACTATTGGCAATCTTGCGGAATTCTCGAACAGTCATGGCTTTCTTCTGTATGTTGTACTGAGTAAAGAGGCCAGATTGCCCCGTCACCAGCTGCTGGATGGGTGCAGGAATGACCAGCTCGTCAATATCATCATAGGACGCTCGTGGCCTCCACTCTTTAGGGGGGACAACCTACAGTGAACAGAAAAATTGACAACAACCAGTAAGCCAGAATTCAGTAAGTGTGCAGGCTACAGAGCCAAAGTTCATTCGACTAAGAAAGGGACTTTCACTTGAGCATGCTAATGCAAACGCAGAAATTCACACTGCTTTGCTAACCCCTCTGATCCAGTTCTGCTGCCAATTAGCTGGTTGCAATGACCTAAGGTCTGGAATAAATACTTGTTCTCACCCTCGGTATCTTCCCAGGGTGAAGAGTTGATTCTCTCACAACCTAGCAGCCCACTGCTTTATTTATTGAAAAAAAAAAGTAAAGGGCAAAACCTAGTTTTACTTGCTTGCTCAACTTTCATACACCAGCAGCAAAATAGCTACCATGTTAAAAACCTTTAACATTCTTTTTTGGGGCTGGAGATATAGCTCAGCAGTACAAGCACATGCCTGGCAAGTACAAGGTCCTGAGTTCGATTCCCAGTACCAGGAAAAAAAAAACAACAACAGGTAAACATTCTTTTTTTCCCAGAGACAAGAGAAGGATTTACTAAAGGTAGAAACAAAAAGGTACCAAAAAGCTTACCTTCTAAAAAGCCTGATCTTGTGCCCCTTTTTGTTTTGTTTTGATGTGCCAGAGATGGACACGCTAAGCAAGTGCTCTGCCACGAAACTACACCCCTAGCTCTTAAAAACTTAAATCTTGGAGACAGGTGTGGTGGCACATGCCTGTAATCCCAGCACTCAGGAGGGTGAGGAAGGAGGATAGCTGTGAGTTAGAGGCCAGCCAGAACTACACAGAGAGACCTGGTCTAAAAAAAAAAAATTTAATCTTGAATAAATTAAGTAGACCCAGTCTATGAAACACTACATAGCATTTTTTTATTAATGAATACTATATGTTATATTGTACATAAAAGAAAATAAAGTAGGCATGGTGGCACATGCCTATAATGCCAGCACTTGAAAGGCTGAGGTAGGAGGATCACTGCAAGTTTAAGGGCAGCCTGGGCTATACAATTCAAGGCCAGCCTGAAGACCAAAATTTTTTCTTGGTGATTTTTTGAGACAGGGTGTCACTATGCAGTTCAGGCTGGCCTTGAGCCCACTTTGTGGCCCAGGCCACTGGCCTCCTGAGTGTTGCGATTACAGGTGTATACCACCACGCCTGGCTTAAAAATTTTTAAAAAAGGAAAATAAAAATACATACATACACTGACCTAGGTTATATGTGTTGATATGCTACTTCTAGAAAAATTTTCACAGAATGTGGTTTTCAGTTTATAATGATTATAGTCAACAAGTTTGAACTTATCAGTTGACTTACGATTTTATATAAAACTGGATATATTATCTTAGAACTCGTGACATTTTGACTTCCTATTGCAGAAAACAGAAATTAAAATTCTTTACATGAAAAGAACTATACATTTTACTATGTAAATTGGAAGAAAATACAAATAAAAATTTAGACTATTCAAAAAAATACATACACACGTGTGCATATACCCACGTTAAAGTATCAGGATAGAGGGGGGATAAGCCTTTATCTACCTTACCTCTGTTTTCACCCATAAGTATATTTGTATAGCAAAAGTAGTAACAAGTCACCATGAGAAAAAAGTATGAACCAACACAGGAATATAGAGCAGGATCCATTCTCTTTTTTGAGACAAGATCTCACTCTGTAGCCCAAGCTGGCCTCAAACTCGGGCAATTCTGCCTCAGCCTCCTGAGCAATTACAGGCATAGGCCACCACGCCCAGCTAACCCATTCTCCCCACCCCCTTTTTTTCTTCTTGATGCCAGGAACGGAACTTCAGACCTTGCACTTGCCAGGCCGGCGCTTGTGTTGCTGAGCTACATCCCTGGCCCCTACTCTCTCCTGAAAACAAAAGAGCAGCTACGTGTTAATTTACAACACACATCCCATACCAAACAACGCTACACAGGTGAGCAGAGAAGGTGTGGAAGGAACCAGTCCCACTGATTACCTTAAAGAGACAACGCTGGCAAAGGCAGATGAAGATTAGCTTTTAGAAAACTTCGAAAATCAGATTTTTTGTGCAGTTTTTCATCTAATACAAGGTAAACAAAAAGTGCAGAGAAGTTGCTCTGCAGGCCTTGCAGCTCCTACCTGCTCGTGAGCCCAGCAGCAGTCCTCTGCATTCAGATTAAAGAGACTCCTGAGCTCAGTACTGTAACACTACACCTCAGCTTTGTAATCAGTGTCCTGGCTTTTTCTTTTTATATTGTAAGAGTGACACATAGGTGTGCTAAGAAGTTTAAATAACTAATAAAGAAGGTGAACTTTCTTCCTGGCGATTGAGTCCCTTAGCTTTCAGTTTCCTGACAATCGCTCCAGAAATACAATCATTCAGCTCTTTCGGGACTCAGAACTTGACTGTAACAAAATGAAGGAAAAGCTGATTTGGCTCATGAAAAAAATAACTAATGTGACTTATATGAAAAAGGCCAGGCATGGTGGCGCACCTCTGTAATCCCAGCACTCAGGAGGCTGAGGTAGAAGGATCCCTACAAGATCAAAGCCAGCCTGGGCTACATAGTGAGACCCTGTCTGTAAAAAAAAAAAAAAAAAAAAAAAACAGCCGGGCAGGGTGGCGCACGCCTGTAATCCCAGCACTTGGGAGGCTGAGGCAGGAGGATCTTCCTGCAATTCGAGACCAGCCAGGGCTACAAAGTGAGCTCAAGGCCAGCCTGGACTGCATATAGAGACCCTGTGTCAAAAAGACCAAATAACAAAACAAAACAAACAAACAACAAAAAAAAGAGGAAGAGAGAGAGACACAAAAGAAAACTGTAGTACAAACCAGAGACTAATTTCTAATTACAAAGACCAGAATATTCATGCTAGCTGCTCAGTGCGTTCTCTGCCCTGGAACAAAGGCCACAGGGAGGCCAAATTACTATTAGTGTGCCAGAGACTGAAATAAGGGCAAGTGAAGGCAGGTGGGCGGCACAAGTACTCAGTGACATAAAAGCCACTGTGGCTCCCAGTGGCACCCCAAGGATCAAGGCAAGGTCTGGAAACCATGGCTCCTCCCAGGTCCTTTAGGAACACTCCAAGCAGCCTTCCTTTTTTTGTTTGTGTTTTGCTTTTTATTTTTTTGAGATAGGGCCTCGCTATGTTGTTCAGACGTGAAATCACTATATAGCTCAGGCTGGCCTTGAACTCAGTGATCTACTGCCTTAATTTCTTTTTTTTTTTTTTTTGTACTGGGAATTGAACTCATGACCTTGCACTTGCCAGGCAGGCACTGTGCTGCTGAGCTACATCCCAGCCCTTTCTTCCTTAATTTCTTGAGCGCTGGGATTACAGACACGGGGCACCACCTCCCAGTCAAACTGCTTTCCTCTTACCTGAAAGAACAGATGCTTTTTGATGTTAACAACTGGGAATTAATTTGCAAATGAAACACAATATACTAAGTCACTGCCCCACCCAACTTGCAGTTCTGGAGGAAAAAATCTTACTGCTGCCAGGTCACAACAGCCACATAAACGCTCCTACTCCTTACCTTAGCTAACCCAGCCCTGTGAGCTCCTTGAGATTCAATGTAGGCGATGTATCGACTGAAGTTCCGGAACTCATCCATGGTTGGGTAAAAGGTCATGATCCGAGCACTGGGATTCAGGGTTTCAGATTCAGAAGCCATTTTCCCTCCTTTCTGAGGTCACTTTGGTTGGAGAACAATCTAAAGAAGTACATTAAGAGCATAAAATTCTACAAAATGTTACTAAAATTAAGCGCAGGCAATGTCAGTGCTAGAAATAGTAACATAATGCAAAAATTCTGAAGTATTAAGACCTGAAAACTGCCTCCAGGGAAGTTATTTAAATAACATGGAAGCTGGGTGTGGTGGCACAAGCCTGTAATTCCAGCACTCAGGAGGCTGAGGCAGGAGGATCATTGCAAATTTGAAGCCAACCTGGGCTACAAAGTAAACTCAAGGCCAGCCTGAGCTGCCAATCAAGACCCTGTCTTTACCCCCCCACACACACACAAAATAAATGAATGAATGAATGACCTGGAAGTACACACAGAAGCTTCTGCTTCAAAAGAATCTGATAAAAAAAAAATCTGATGTATTAAAACTACATCTATTCAAATTCATTTACACAGGACATTGTTTCAGCTAAAAAGAAAGCTAAGTCTTCACTGGTCTTACAGCTGACTTGCCCACATCCTAATTTTCTTCAAGTTACTCCTGTATTTACACTTTGAGAATCACCTCTCAGGATATCAAACATAACATACTACAGTCTGATTTTAAAAGTAAACAATGTGCTCTTTTCTAGAGTACAGATTTAGAACAGGGTTCTAAAACTTAACTTGGCTACAAAATTACAAAGTTAGAGTTTAAAAGTACCAGGGCATGGTTGAAGCATATGCCTGTAATCCCCAAACTGAAGAAATTAAGGTAGAAAGGCCTGGGGATATAGCTCAGCAGCATAGCACCTGCCTGGTAAGCACAAGGTCATGAGTTCAATTCCCAGTACCACCCCCCCCAAAAAAAGAAAGAAAAAATTATGGCAGTAGATCATCAAGGCCAGCCTGAGTTATACAGTGAATTCAAGCCCGAACAATATAGCAAGGCCGTCTCAAAAAAAGTTAAAAAAGCCAGGTGTGGTGGTGCATGCCTGTAATGCCAGCACTCAGGAGGCTGAGGCAGGAGGATCACAACAGTTCCAAACCAGCCTGCGTTACAAAGTGATCTCAAGGCCACCCTGAACTGCATAGTGAGACCCTGTCTCAAAAAGACCCCACCCAAAAAAAGTTTAAAAGTATTTGATATTAGTAGCGAGACTTACAATTTTTTTTTTCTTTTGACTTGTTTTTATTTTGGGGCAAGGTCTCTTTCTGTCTGGCTGTGTACAACAGGCTGGCCTGTAATTCAAAGCTATCCTCCTGGTTCGGCTTCCTAAGTGCTGGGATTATAGGCATGCACCACCACATTCAGCAAAATTTTATTTTTTTTTTTTTTATCTTTTTGAGACAGGGTTTTGCTACACACTTCAGGCTGGCCTTGAACTCACTTGGTAGTCGAGGCTGGCCTTCAACTCACAGCGATCCTCCTGCCTCAGCCTCCCAAGCACTGGGATTACAGGTGTGAGCCACCATGCAGGCTCCAGGACAATTTTAAAACCATATAGTGAAACTGTTCTCATATCTAAACCAAAAGTACAATTTCAGCAATACTTAAAAAAGTTCATTTGTACTGTACCCAGAAATCAAAGGACAAAATTTAAATAGGCAATAAACTGGCAATACAGGGCAAATTTCATAACTGGACTGTAAAAATCAAAATAAATACAGTACCTGATTTTTTTTTAAAAATGGGAACTCTATGCAAGTAGGTACATACATCCCCACTGCTTAATAACATAACAGACCAGTAGTGGTGAACCTCTGGCACACGTGTTGTGGTGGTCTCTTTGTATCACTCAAAGCTCCAAAAGGCTCACCACCAGGGCAATAGACCATCTCAACTGAAAAAGATAAAGCCGGGCCTGGTGGTGCTTGCCTGTAATCCCAACACTCGGGAGGCCTAGGAAGGAAGATGCTTGAGGCCAGCCTGGGCTACAAAGTGAGCTTAAGGGCACCCTGAACTCCTAGCAAGACCATCTCAAAAAAAAAAAAAAAGATAAAGCACACCAGCCTCGGGAGCCCATTCAGAATGTCCTCTTCTTTACTGAAGCTCCTCCTCACCAAGGGCCCAGAAGTAGAGCTGGGGCTGGATCCCAAACCCAAGACAGTCCAAGTTCCCTAGGAGGAAACTGCCCCCAATCTTTACTGGCAACAGAGTAACAGACCTGGGAGACAGCCTGGAGCAAAGCTGTGTGAGGCGAAGACCAGGCCCACTGCCCATGACTCTGAGGCCTCCACTCCACCCAAATGCGGTGTTTCCGGCCAGGTGGTTTTCATGAACTTTGCGTGGCAGGTACACTTAGTAGCCCTGCTTTACATACCAGGAAATACACCCCTAGAGCACCTTACATCACTCTGTGTCGCCTAGATCTTCACCTCCCCCTGGCCTGCGTCCTTTGCAGAGCATATCCAAGTGTGGAGGAACGCTAAGTTTAATGGGGCTTAAAAATAACTCAAAATGTCTTACTTTTGTAAATTTTGTAAAAACGTATCATGTGGATACAGGATGGAGGCCCTCAGCTCGGGGTTTTGAAAGGGACGGGATGGAGCTTCATTCTCCACGGACTCTATTCATCTGTGTGTGTGCACAGAACCCGGAACAATGCAGGGCAGAGTAAGCACTCAGAAACTGTCGAATAACTGATTTCCTCACCCTCGCCTCAGCTGTTACTCCCTCCCCCGAGCCCGGGGCCTCCCCTGCCCCGTCCTATTCCCTAGGGAAAACTCCTGGCCCACGACACCTCTCCCGCACTCAGCAACAAAGCCAGGTGGCTTAAGAGTACCGGCTCCACGGTCAGAACTCTGCACACTGAGCCGGTCTTCGCCATTTACCAGCTGAACGACCTTGGCGGTGTGAGTTGGATGAGTCTCAGTCTCTCCGCCTGTAAAATGGGGATCCCAACCCCCTGCCCTGAACGGTTGCTATGATTAACACAGATGATGCAAGCGAAACGCTAAGCACCAGGCCCAGTGCTTAACCATCCCATAAAGGCAACTGCTACTAACTACCTCGAAATCCCGCAGCCTCCCCAGGCAGCCGCTCCCGCGCGTATCCCTCCAAAGACAGCCCGATTGCCTAAGGTCCAAGAACCTCACCGCGTAAAGGTCCAGCCCCTCTCGGCCCCGCCGCCTGGGCGAGTGGGGCCCGGTGGCAGGAAGAAGAAAATAAGGCCCAGTAGACCCACCCCCCTCTCCGGCCCCCATTGGCCACAAAGAGATTGGAAAGAGCCAATCTCAGGACCGACTTTATAAATTCCTTCTCCTATTCGCCCAGGTATACGCCGCTCAAGCGACATGAAAGATCCACCCCCCCACTGCCCCTCCCCCACCGAGGCCGAGGCTCACGGTCACCACTGCAGCAGCAAAAAATCTAAAACGAATCCAAATCTCAGTGTTTCTCACCTAAAGCCCAAAGCCCCAGCAGGGCTCACGCTCGGTTTCTGCTATCGCCACTAGCCGAACCTCCTGCTTTTCCACCAGGCGGAAAGACGAAACTCCGCCTCCCCGACAGTCAGCCTCTGCGCAGCCGCACAGCGTCCCGCAGAGTGAACCAATCCAAAGGCGGCTGGAAGTCCTCAAACAGCCAATGAGCACACGCTGCAACCGCCCCAAACTCCGGGCATACCATCTGGTCAGCCTATGAAAGCCGGCAGGGGTTGTTGCCAGGAGGAAACGGGGTACCGCTTGGGACCACGGCCACTGAGCAACTGGGTCCAATCTCGGAGCTGGCCAACCATAAATGGGCTTCAGGCTCTCGTAACCAATCAGGGTTGAAAGAGGCAAGGACCCAGAGGTGGGCTGGTCGAATAGGTGGGTCAGGGCCGGGAGGTTTTCATAGAAGGTCTAACGAAAGTGGGGTCCGAGTTTTCTTGGGGTGAGTATCCTGTTTGCCTGAGGTGGAAAGGTGGTGGGGCCCCTTTGGGAAGCTTCCGGAGTCCAGGAGCCCTGGGAAGGGGACTGCCTTGTCCCGCTGTGCCCAGGATAGTCCCATTCCTTAAAACAAAAGGCCTACGCGCGTGGAACCCCCTCGGCAGCCGGCGAGCAAGGCCAGTACCTGGAGAAGCAGTTCCCGCTGGAGCCGGCGCCCCGGGGTCGTTAGAGCAGAGCTGGAGGGAGGGTCTGTCCTTCGGGTCCTCACGGGGGAGCCCTGCGCTGGGTGGGGATTGGAGATTAGGAGCAGCTCTTCGGGCAGGGAGGGGGAGTCTGGGACTCATTAGAGGCTCTCGTGCGCGCGAGGCTTCCTAGAAACCCTTAGGAGCAGTTCCTGAGGGGCAGCGAGTCGCCCTGAGGAGTTCCCAGCTTGTCTGGGGGAGAGCGAAGGAAGCACCACCCGACACCCGAGCGTCAAACAAATGTAAATACCCAAAGCAGAGACCTGAGAAAATGTGCGGATTTAGCCAACGATGAGTGATGGTATAGTGTCCAGGAAAGGGTTACCTGAAGTTATACCTGTGTTCAAAACTAGTCTCTCGCCAGGCGTGGTGGCGCACTCCTGTTACCGCAGCGCTCTAGCGGCTGAGGCAGCAGGATCGCCGCAAATTCGAAGCCAGCCTGAACTACACATACACAACAAGACCTTGCCTAAAAAAACCAAAAAAAAAAAAAAAAAAGTTAACTGTAGTCAGGTGTGGTGGAGCACTCATGTAATGCCAGAAGTTGGGAGGCTGAAACAGGAGGATCACCGTGAGTTTGAGGCCAGCCTAAACTGTCTTGTGAGCCCCTATCTCAGTGAGCCCCTTTAAATTTTTAAAAGTTAGTTATGTGCATTTATTGAGCTGTAATAATACTACAAATGTTAGCCCAGGTATGGTGGCGCACTCCTGTCATTCCAGCCCTGGGGATGCTAACGCGAGAGGATCACCACGAGTTTGAAGCCAGCCTGGGGCCGAGCATGGCGGCTAATCCCAGCACTCAGGAGGCTGAGGCAGGAGGATCATTGTGAGTTGGAGATCAGCCTGAGCTCAAGTCCAGCCTGAACTGCCAGCCTAAGCTATGTAGGGGGTTCAAGCTCAACCTGAACCATATAGTGAGACTATCTCAAAGAAACAAACAAATGGGCCAGGGATACATATCAGTGGCACAGCGCCTGCCTGGCAAGCGTGAGGTGGTGAGTTCAATTCCAGTACCAAAGCAAACAAAAGTGGAGGCTGAGGCAGGAAGATCACTGGGAGTTTGAAACCAGCCTGGGCTACAAAGTGAGCTTAAGGCCAGTCTGAACTGCATAGTGAGACCCTGTCTCAAAGCAAAAAATTACAAATGTTGTGATATTGTGCTAAATGCTTTATGTATGCAAAAGTCATTTACATGTACATTGCCTTTTTTTGTTTTTTCTTCGATTTGGGAACTGAACCCAAGGTCTTCACACTGGGGTACATCCCTGGCCCCTTTTTTTTTTTTTAATAATCTGAGACTGGGTCTTGCTATGTAGTTCAGGCTGGCCACCACACCCTGCCCTTTTATTTTGAGGTGAGGTCTCCCTAAATTACTCAGGCTGGGCTTGAATTTGTGATCCTCCTCAGTCTCCCAGAGTGCTGAGATTATAAGCATGATGCCATGCCTAGTTAATGTTTTCCTTTTTAAGGATATAATTTAGTCATTTTTAAATATATTTACTGAGATTTACCCAATCCAGTTTTGGAACATTTCCATCAACTCAGTAAAACTCACCACCTCATGCCTAGTTACAGGTAATCTCTGTTCCCACCCCCAACCCTAGGTAACTATTAATCTGCTCTGTATAGATTTGCCTTTTCTGAACATTTTATATAAATACAGCCATGGAATGTGGAGTCTTTTGTGTCTGACTTCTTTCACTGAGTGCTTTTCTGAGATTCACCCATATTGCAGCATACAGGAGTCCTTCCTTCCTGTTTATTGTTGAACAGTATCCGATTATAGCAATGATTGACACTTGGATTGTGTACACTTTTTGGCTGTTTTTGAATAGGGCTGCTATGAACATTTACATACAAGTCTCTTGTGTGTAGATAGATGTTTCCATTTCTCTTGCGTAGATAACTAGGCGTAGTATAATTGCTGGTTTGTGTGGTAAATTGATGTTTATCTTTTTAAGAAACTGCCAGAGTGTTTTGTAAAGTGGCTGTGCCCTTTCACATTCGCGTCAACACTGTAGGAGGGTTTGCCTTTCTCCTGCCCTTGCCAGATCGCCTGTCTTTCTGCTTGTATCCATTTTAGTGGGCTTGAAGTGCTTTCTTATCTTACCTGCTCTTAATTTGCATTTCCCTGAGGACTAATGATATTGAGCATCTTTTTATGTCCTTCTTAGCCATTCATATGTCTGGTTTGGGAAATGTCTATTCAAATCTTTTGTCCATTTTGTAAATGGGTGGTTTGAGTTATCATTGAGTTGTAAGAGTTCTTTCTATATTTTAGATAACAAGCCTTTATCAGATACAGAGTTTATCAATATTTTCCCTCATCCTGTGCCTTGTCTTTTCTATTTCTTTCCATGTCCCTTGAAGCACAAGAGTTTTTAATTTTGATATAGTTTATCAATTTATTTTATGACGGCTGGGGATGTAGCTCAGTGGTAGAGCGCTTGCCTAGCATGCACAAGGCCCTAAATTCAATCCCCAGTACCACACACACAAAGAATTATTTTATTAATTGTTCTTTTTGGTCCTTTGATATTAACATGAACAAAGTTCGGATCCGGCTCCAAAGTAATACCCAGAACTCAGGATTTCTATCCACTTCCACTGCCTCCACCTGGGCCCACAACTGTACGCTGAGTGGGATAAATTCTCAACTTTATTGTCACCCTGCCCTCACCCCCTGCAGTCTCCAGGCTGCAGACAGCATGACTCCTATCAGAAGCTAGATCCTGTTACTCTCAGTTCTCAAGCCATCAAGGCTTCCCAACTTGCTGTGGCAGGAAGCCAACTCCTTCTACCCTGGAGCATCTCACCCCACAGCTGGCCTCCAGGGCCTGGCTCTGCCTCTTCCTTAGTGAAGCCTTTCCGGAGGACTGCAGTGTGCTTCTTACTCTTTTCTCCTGCCCGTTGGCACGTCTGCGCCTTGAGGATCTGCTCCAAGGGCGGGTCTACTCCTTGGTCACCACTGTCCCTAGCCTTTAGAGGGCCCTGGCTCTTCCTGTGCGCCCACTACTTGTTGAGTGAGTAAATGATAATCCCTGAAGTTGGCATCATTGCCCCATTTAGAGCTGAGGAAATTAAGGTGCAAAGAAGTGAAGTCACTTGAAATGAGAATATGTGCTAAATAAAGTGTGAAGGATGAGCTGGACGAATAAGCAGAAGGAAGGCGTCTTTATACTAAGGGTGCCTTGGGCTTTCACTTCTGGGTTAGTCGTATCCAGTGTCTGCCTGTAGCCTGAGCTGCTGAGAAGAAATACTCTTCCAGGTACCCTGAGAGGCTCTGGACAAAGCAGTGCCAGGAAGGTAATCCAGCAACTCGCCGCTAGGCCCTGCCCTGCTCAGCCTATTCAGTGAGAGAGGTTGCTTGGCTAGTACTGTCCTTGTAAGAAAGAAAGAGAATGGGCCTGAACTCTGCCTTGTGGGCAAGGTCAGTCCCAAAGATCAGGCCTTGTACCTTGTGAAATAGAGAAAAGCAAATATAAAAATGTTTAGAGTCACACACTTACACAAATACACTGTAATCCCAGCATTGGGAGGCTGAGGCAAGAGCATTGCCAGGAGTTCAAGACCACCCTGAAATACATAATGAGTTCAAAGCCAGCCTAAACTACATAGCAAGACCCCTTCTCAAAAACAAAAACAAGGACCAGGGATATAGCTCAGCGGTACAGTGCTTGCCTAACAAGCACAGGGTCCTGAGTTTGATTCCCCAAACAAACAAACAAAAAAAAGAAAAACAAAACAGTCAAAGTTTACTTCAGGTCCTGGGTAATCCATGTTTATTAAAAAAAAACATGCCCAGGCGGGCATAAAGAGCACTTCTGAGGAGCCGGGATGCGGATTGGATTCTGAGGACTGAGCTGGGCCCTCGTTCCATCTGAAGTCAGATTGACTTTTTGCACCGGGCCAGATCCCACGTCTTCTCTTTCATGCACCTCGGAAACCAGCCTGGAACCAGAGCCACTCCCTACTTGGGTTAACTCAGCAGGGCGGCGCTCCAGCTCCGGTCCTGGCCCTCAGCACCACTGTCCAGTGCGGAATAGATGAATGAACCATCATTACTCCAACTCACACTCGTTTCTGCACTGCAGCCTGGACACTTTCCTTGGTATTCTTCCTGTATTACTATTTGAACAGCTGAAGAACCAATAATTTCAGCACAGGGCTGTGGTTGCTGGACCAATAAGCACAGACGACAGAGGTGGAGGGCAGGGAAGGCAGGGGCCAAGGAGGGACCCTTAGAGCACTTGATTTTGGGTAAGATGTGTTGGGAAGGGCATTGAGACAGAGAAAATGTCATCTGTACCTGGGGCATGGCCTGTTTCTCTCTGACAGAGCCTTATTATTTAAAAAAAGTAAATGTCAGAAGTAGAAAGCTAGAAAATTTGTTTAAAATAAGGAACCTCAGGCCAGGTGTGGTGCCACACCTGTAATCCCAGCAATCAGGAGGACAAGGCAGGAGGATTATTTCAAGTTCGAGATCAGCCTGGGCTGCAAAGTGAGCTCAAGACCAGCCTGAACTGCATAGCAAGCCTCAAAAAAACAAAAAAAAGTAGGGAACCTCATGCCTAGAAGAAAAATCGCTGCTAATACTTTGCTATGTATCTTTGCAGTGCTCTATTTCTATTTTCTTTTTCTCTTTTTTTTTTGAGATAGTCTCACTGTGTAGTTTAAACTGGCCTTGACTTACTGTGTAGCCAAGGCTGGCCTCAAACTCTCAGCAACCCTCCTACTTCATCCTCCCCGATGCTGGGATTACAGGCATATGCCACCATGCCCAACCTAGTGTTTGTAATGTTGTAACAGTTTAGTTAATATATACATAATTAGCTTTTTAAATTGTATTGATTTATTTTTTGGGATAAGGTCACATTGATACAGGGTCTCACTAGGCACCACCATACCCTACAAAGCTTCTGTTTTTTTTTTTTTGTTTTTTGTTTTTTGTTTTGAGACAGGGTCTTGCTATGTAGTTCAAACTGGCCTTGAACTCACTATGTAGCCCAGACTGGCTTCAAACTCTGAGCAATCCTCCTGCATCAGCCTTCCCAGTGCTGGGATTACAGGCATTCCTGCACCACCATGCCCAGCTTTTTGTAACAATGTAATGCTCCTAAATTCTGATTCAGCCCTCTGAACGGGGGCCTGAGATTCTACATGTCAGAACTGCAGGGGAAACAGACACATGTCTGTGTCTAATTTGGGTTGTTGACATCTTTTCACCACCATAAGTGATGCTGCAGCAAATCTTTGTTAATACAATTTAAAACTTTCTCCAGCTATTTTCATGTAAATTTCTCAATGTGTATTGCAGAGTAAACAAACCATATTTTAAGGCTGTTGATAGACACTGCAAACTTTCTTCCAAAAAGGTAGAGGCAGTTTTTATATTAATTCCCACTACAAATATGGGTGCCCAATTCCCTACATCTTTTTTTTTCTTTCTTTTTTGGTATTGGAAATTGAACTTAGAACTTAACACTTGCCAGGCAGGCTCTGTGCCGCTGAGCTATATCCCCGGCCCCCTACATCAATATTTTTTTTTTTCTTTTCTTTTCTTTTTTTTTTTTTTTCCCGGTACCAGGGATCGAACTCAGGACCTTGCACTTGCCAGGCAAGCGCTTATGCCACTGAGCTATACCCCCAGCCCCCCCTACATCAATATTGATAAATAACTTTTGTCAGTTTGATAGTCAAATAACAGTACCTCATTCTTGTTTCAATTTCCATTTCTTTGATTACTAGTGAGACTGTCATATTTCTACTGGAATTTGCATTTTTTGTTTTGTTTTATCTTTTTGAGTCAGGGTCTCACTGTCTAATTCAAGATGGCCTTGAGCTCACTTTGGGATCCCAGGCTGGTCTCAAACTTGCAAAAATTCTCCTGCCTCAGCCTTCCAAGTGCTGGGATTACAGGCATGAGCCACCACACCCGGCTTATTTTTCTGTTAGATGCTTACTTTTTCTTTAAGAGTCACTATATAGCCCAGGCTGGTTTTGAACTCATGGCAGTCCTCATGCCTCAGCCTCCTAAATGCAGGGATTACAGGCATGAGCTATGGTTTAGGGTGTTTACTTTTGTTCTTAGCGATTTGAAAGCAAGTTTATCTAGTTGGGATTTAACACTTTAATGGGGGCTGGGGGTATAGCTCAGTGGCATAAGCGCTTGCCTGGCAAGCGCAAGGTCCGGGGGAGGGGGGGGGAAACAAAACACTTTAATGGTTACAAATGTTTGGCCTGATAAGCTTGAGAAACCGTAAGTAGAATCTGGCACTACTTGGTGGAAGGATTTCAAATTCAAGGCTGGCGTGAGCAAGTTAGTGGGATGTGCTCTCAAAAAAAAAACACCTGGAGATCTCTCTCTCTCT
>PVLD010008469.1:0-83783 GCA_004027595.1 Dinomys branickii
AGCTCTATAAAACTAGAGCCTCTATCATATATGCTTTTATAGATAATATATTTTTAATAAAGTCTCTTGCTTCAAAATTTAAGGATGATCTTTTTCCTGGTCGTCATTTCAAAGGAACAATAAATAAAGTAGAAAACGATGAACTGTTTTGCATATTTCTGTGGAAGAACGGAAAACGTTTTTTGAGAGGTTAAGACAATTCACTGTACAGAATGAACAGCTTATATACACTATGCGCACTTTTTCTTGGCTGGGGTATTTAAATTCAGGCGCTCCTCCGAGACAAGAAGCCACATTCATTCTTGTCCAAATCCCTCTGTCTCTTCTATTGCAAAAAGAAGTTTTTCCTTTAGTTGTTCGTAACTCTTATAGGGTGGTAGATCCAAGCGATTAAAACTAAACAAAAGCAAAATCAAAATCAGATATTTTCAATAAAATAATGTGAAAGATTTCTAATACAGTATTCTGTAATGCACATTTAAAAGCTGAATGGCTAGGTATATAAAAATTTATTATAGTATTAATTGATTAGTATATTAGTGCATCCAAATTTCTTAGAGAAATCTAAAGTTTAAGACCTATATGAATATTTTAAATTTCCCTGGAGAAAATGCAGTTATAAATAACTAGCAATATGAATACAGATTCTAGAATTTTAGAAAGTCATTAATTTTATTATTATTCCTGACGCATGCCATGAGTCCTGCTACCTTCTCATAAGACTCCGTTTTTTCCACTCACTATTTACTGAGAACTTTTACATGCAAGATAGGGTTTCCGGAGTGAAAGAGATGAAAAGCCAAAGCCTCTTTCCTCAGGGAAGTTAAGTTCTACAGTGGAGACAGCCAACAAATGAATATATACATTTCTTCATCGGCTCAACCTCATCATGTGAGATTCTAATCTCTTCTAAAATGATACTTTTCAATCTTTCTGTGACTAATGAAAAACAAAAATACTGAAAATCTGTAAAATAATAATGTACTGTTTTGGGTTTACTAAAGGAGGATAGTATTTTTTTTTTATAGTATTGCCTACTTCATTATCTCTTACGTGGACCATTAGAAAACTGGCTGCTCATTGCCTTGCGTCAACCATGTTTGTTTATTCAGTTTGCTTTTCGACATTCTTTCTAGCATTGTATCACTGCCAGAGTTACTTGGCTAAAAGAATATACTAGTTTCTGCCACTCTTCAAAAGCCTTTGCTGCTTCAAACTGCTAGGCCTGTGGAGGTGTGGGTGACGAAGGGAAGCTCTAAGTGGTGCCACAGAGCCTTTGCCAAACTACTTCGTGCTCACATTTCTCTTTTTTAAATGATCGTGCTCTAATAATGGCTCTTTGTGGCCAGGAATATCCTTGTCAGCCTCTGAAAGTCTTAGGTACCCAAGAATCAGCTCAGATGCTACAAATCCCTCCAAGAAGTTTATCCTGAGCATCTTACATAGATAATAGTTCTATCCATAGGTCTTTTTATTTTTATTTTAGCATTTACTTTGTAACTGACTGGTTTCTCCCATTAAATTCTAAAAATCCATTAGAGCTATGAAACTCTAAAATCCACAAAAGCTTATTAGTGCAGTCTTGGTAACACTGGTATGTTTGTTCTATATACAGTAAATATTTAGTAGTGCGGAGTGGAAAAACATTAAGTGGATTACTTGAAAATGCAAAAGATGGATCTCTAACACAGTAACCATTATGTTTCGTTCTGTTTTATAAAAGGCAGAGATAGACCAAAACCCGCTTAGGTTTTTTATTAAGTATTTACTAAGTGAATATCAAAATACTCTTTTAAAGTTTTACTTCTGGCTTCTAGCCTTGTATCACTGAGTCTGATATCTTTATAAAATATATAAAATCAAATTTGCTACTTTAACTTTCTTACCTATAGACAGGGAAGAGACTATTTTACACACAGTAGTCTAAGGGAATAGGATGCTATTAGGTTGCCAACCATACACAGCTTGAGGAAAGCTTAAAGCTGCTGCCTCCCTAAGTACAGCACTGTGGTTGGCAGCGGCACTCTACCCTCACACCCTGACAATCATCAAGGCTAATTTCACCACAGATTACATCACTGTTAACCTTAGTGATAAAAATCCGAGTCTTTCTGGATCACCTATTTTTACCCAAATTCTCATCCCAACACCGGCATGTATTTCCTTTTGGTGTGAATTAAAAATCCCAACCTTTGTCCTCCTCCTCACATTTCTCTAGTCCATTCTTGTGAATTTCTGTTTCATGATCTGCAGTCTCCTAAAGTCTCAAAAACTTCTGTCCGAAATGCAACCCAGCTAGTCCGCAACGTCAGTCAGGCAACAGAACTCCCGAGGCGCACACCGCGCAGTTACCGGCTCTCCTGCACTCTTGTACCTGCTGACCTCTCAGTCATGCTTTTCTTCACTGGCTCACAGTCCTCTCTTCACGTGGGTGACATCCGACACCAGGGCCACCTGCTGCCCTAGGGTCACAGCCAGAGCCTTGCCACCAACAGTCAAGGGAATTTCTAATTTAAAAATTTTGTTCTCTGACCATGTTGTCTTGCAGAGTATTTCAATGAAAATGATGGCCAATTAACCTATTTCTCTTTTACCATCCTACACAGCCCCTCAGCTTTTTCCTGTCCTTACTTTTTTCTTCATCCGTAGACTACCACTGTAATTACTCTCAAGATCACAGTCTACCATTATGATCACTACTTTGCAAATAGTTTTATAACCTGTGTTTCTCTCTTATTTTGAATTAACTTAAACGAAGCTCAGCTCCTAAGTGAATGTACCTGTTTTTTTATTCTTTGCACCTTAACATCTCAAAATTCCTGGAGGGAAAATCAGGCAATTAGGGACATTGTTGTCATTTTAAATGAACTAATAAGTCTAAGGAAGCAATCCAAAACTGTCCAGGATTCAGCTGTTTTGCTCTAATAAATATCTGTCTATTCCCTCAAAAGCCTCTCAATTTCTCTTTTAAGGTTTTCCTTTCTTCACTACTAGCCAGTGATCTCATCTTCTATTTTGAGAAACCCACAGTTCCTAACTATTTTCCCTTTAAAAAAATCTATAATGTTTAATCCTCTTCCTAGCTCAATAATCTCTTCCTCTCCTTTGGGCCTGTTACTTTAGGCCAGTTCTTATAAACACCTGGCTCAACAAAAATGTTGTTGTACGGTAATGTTTTGGATATAAAAATTCTATCTCCAAATAAATAGTTAGAAAATGGAGATATAGTCTAGTTGATATAATTCTTTGACACTATATTAAATTTCACTAAGTTATATACAATATAGATTGTGAAATCATCAAAGAACATTTTGCCCTTTTTTATAAATCCACTGATCTCCTTTGTACTGAGTATGTCTTTTATCCATGCATGATTTTATAACATCAGTCATTTATTATTGAAAACACTGGTTCACTAAGTTGTATTTCTAAATGTTGATATACACAGTCATATAATCAAGAAAAAAAAATCACATTTATTAATAACATCAATAATCTTACCAGTCTTGGGAAGTGGTTAAGCTCAGGGTGGCACATAAAAATTTTCTAAAATTATCATTTTTCCTTGAAACCTTAACTTTTATCACTGTCAACAAATTTTAATTGTTTTCCTTGAAGTGACAGGCTTACTTTGTTATAAGAAAATGCGAAGTGAGTACTCAAGTGAATAGGTCGTTATTCTTTCAAGTTAATGTTAGAAAGATGTACTCTCAAGTATGAAGATTTCATAAACAGCTTTCAGTGCTTCATAGAACGATCTTCAGTGAACCTGTTCTGCATTTTGCTCTAAGCTGCAAGCGTATTGCAGCAGCTTGGTGGCACTGAACTGGTTTCTACAAAGGCAGCTGCAAATTTACCCACTATTGCTTTTGCACCATAAATACAAATGTGCAAGAAATAAAAGGCCAAAATGTGTGAATAATAAGAAGCCAAATAATAGCCTAGGATGAAAATAGTTTGACCTTCTGAAAAAACCATGTATCTCTAAGTTATTACCTCCTGTCTGGGTAATATAACATTTCTGTAATCTGGATTTTCTCAGTTCTCTCTCTGCATTGTTGCCAGAATGACTTTCTTGGATCCCACTGCTTTCTACTTAAAATTATGTACAGGGTTCTAATTCTCCTTAAAGTGAAATCCCTATTATTTATAATAGGCAGTACAGTTGTACATGAATTTAGTCCCTACCCACATTTCCATATTCATCTTCCCCGGACTCACAAGGATTCCTATCAGTCATCTTTCATTTCCTTGAAAAATGACTTCAGCATTTTTGTTTACTTTAGCATTTCTGTTCAAAACACATTCCCATGAGTTATTTATTAAATTCAAACATAACCTGCTCCAAGAAGTCTTCCTGACCACCCAGCCCCCTAGTTCTCCAGTACAGCGCTCTTTCCAGTTACTTGTTCGTCTACCTGTTTGTCTAGGTCCCTTACCACAAAATGCAGAGTTCATAAATGGCAAGGAGCAATTTGGTCTTATTTTATACACAGTGAGTGCTCTAAATCCTTACTGAATCAATGCATATAAGTCATACATGTTTCTATTAATAAGAATTCATCCTAAACTGTTTACAGACTACCATGTTAATTGATTGGTCTGTTCTCAAAATTTAAATTCTCATTGCCTTAATGAATAAGCAGTTATACTAAATCTTACATATTTTTTAAAAACCAAAGATTCTCTCTAGTGCTTACTTTCCTACTTCGGATTTTTAAACTTACCATGTGTGGCTTCTTGGTAACCACGTGTCTTTGCCAACTTTTTCGATACAAAATTTTTGAGGCCCATTACTTCCTAAACCAGGAAAATAAGATAATCCTGATTAGGTCCTTTAAACTTTTTGGTTTTAATAGATAAAGAACAAAGTGTCACTGAAGAACTTGCTAACAGAGTAGCTGTAGAAACCTAGCAGTTAAGAACGACATCCACGGCAAGAACACTGCAGTACTGGGCTACGGAAGCTCGCTTTCTTCCCCGTCATTCCGGATGCAAAGCCCGGCCCTCTCGGCTCTGATTGCTTCACATTCGCCTCTCATAGTAACCATTACCGTTTCTTACAGTAGAAGCTCTGCATAAAGCCCAGAGTAATCATCCTCAACGTCAGGTCTGCTGTTTATATCTAAAGGTCATTATCACACAACTATGTACAGAGAAACTGCAGTGAGACCGCACTTACCCATGAGCTCAGCAAACCCTCCGAGAGGTAAGCGGCAGGTTCCAGTGACAAACTGCAACAGTCGCATTCTCACCTCATTGTCTGTCTCTTTCACAAACTGTAATAAAACCAAATGTACTTGAATATAAAATAAATGCTAAGTTCTCGTTTATAATGAAAACAGTTGCATAAAATAATACAAACACTGAAAATAATAATGTTTAACACTGTGTGACAAATAGCATTTATCCTTTCTTCAGGATAGGCACTGTGCTAAATACACTGTAACTCTTCAGTTAATCCTCACAGTAACACTTAGACAGGCCGCTGTTTTTATTACCTCCGCCTTATCAAAAGGGAATGAACGACAGGCTTACAAAGGTCAAGTCACTGTCTAAGGTCAGCTCTAGACTTGTGACCAGGATGAAGTCACTTACAGCCATCTCCTACTTAGGGCTTCTGAAAAGCACTGTGCCCCCTGCTTCTCCTTTACTTAGGACTCCAGCAATTCTATGAGATAGGCATGATCACCACTGTTGCCACTGTACATGTGAGAAAACAGAAGCCTATATACAGTGGTACCTTTGTTCACAAACTTAAATTTTTCCACAATTTTGGAAAAGATGCCATGTTGTGTTTGTTAGAGAAAGATGGCTCAGATTGTGTTTGTCACCCAAAGCAGTTTGCCAAATGCTTTGTGAGCCGAACTTTTTACAAACAGAAGCATTTATGAACTGAAGCACCACTGTACTGTAGGTAATCAATCCTTTTCAAGCTGCTATTCAGTGGCAGGACATAGGATCTGGTTGACCTCTAAAGCAGTTATGGTTCCTGAGTCAATGAAGACTTCCCTGTTGCCACTCTCCATAGTTCGTATTTTTTCTCACTGAACATTTTCCCAGGGTATTTTAGGCTTGAAAAATGGATTTACTTCCCCCACCCCACATTAAAGAAGTAGCACAAGAGTACATAACGTGGAAAGCACCTTTCCTAGCTTGGCCTCCAAATGCTCAGCTCTCTTGCAGAACTGCTGCCAAGTGTTTTTTTTTTCTTCCTTTTTCAGAAGTGGTACATTCACGTGTAAGTATACACTTTCATTATAAAGGATTTTACAGTAGTCCTGTCCTGGTGAGCATCTGGATTGCTTCAAGGTTCTTTCAGTGTACCAGTAACATGACATTGTTTTCCTGTATGTGTCACTTTACGTTTTGAAGTACAGTGTATTTTAAGATAGATTTCTAGCCTTGTGCAAACTTCTTTAAAATATTATGTAATAAACTAATGACAGTATCCTTATGAAAAGATGCAGCTTTTGGAAATATTTGTATGCAGTCATACCTTGGCTATCAAACTCGTTTCATTCTAAATTTTGCGAAGTTTGAGAACTGAACATACTTTTCCCATAAGAAATAATGGAAAACCAAGTAACTGACTCTGAGGCCCCAAAATTACACTTATAAGTTAATTTTTCCAGGACTTTAACAAATTTTGGATAATTTCTTTCTTTAACTCTATGTGCTTCTGTTTTCCTCTTGGCTTTACCGCTGACATCACTAACTTCTTCAGAGCCATAGTTACAATATTTTATGCAAATAAAGCACAAAAATGAAAAGCACAACGATGACTCTTTTAACACAACAACATGGCACTATATGCTGTCTGGACGAGAGTGGTGCTTAGGCTGACGCGTCACGCCTTGCATCCTCGGAAAGCTGCAAAACAGCCCATACAGGTGTATTCAAGTCACATTTTCGGTTTGACTATCAAGCAAAGTTATGAAAACCAAGCAGATTTTTTTCAAACTCTGCTTGTTCAAGTAGTGGGAAGTTCAAGTTTGGAGCCATCTGACAACCGAGGTATCACTGGAGTAATATAAAACTCTAGCTTCTCATGTGAAAGAAAGATAGTTAAGCAAAAGTAAACCCAAAATCCAATCATTAAGTTGTTCAAATGAGTCTCAGAGTATTTCTGTGAAGAACTGAAGAATATTCCAGGACTACAGGTCTTTGTTTTTAATTGGTATTGGGGATTAAGCCTGGGGGTCTTCATACTAAACTATACCCCCTTTTTATTATTTTATTTTTCAGTTTTTATTTTGAGACAGGATCTCATTAAATCGTCCAGGCTGGGCTCAAACTCGCACTCCTCCCACCTCAGCCTCCCTCAATGCTGGGATTACAGGTGTGCCCCACTACGCCAGCAGAAATACTTTCGGTACCGCTAAGTTAAAGATCCGTCCCTACAACTATTACCATTAGTTGAAGGCTTACATAAGACTATTACTCATTCCTTCATTTAGAAAGACAAAAATACAAAGGAAAATACCTTTAACAAGTGTTCATACTACTTACTTCATATTTAGAAATAGAAGATTAAAAGCCAAGTCCAAACACATCTTTATTTAAGGGGAAAAAAAAACTTTCCAAAGCACATTTCATTAGAAAATATTTTCTTTGAATATCATGTTTCAAAAAGATAAAATAAGTACCTGCCAAAACCAAATTATTTGTTTGCTGTTTCTTGTATAATGTCGATAAACGGTATTTCTTTGCCAATCTGCTAAGTCAACCTCCTGCATGCCACACAGCATCACCTGAGAAATGAGTACAGTTATTAGGCCACACTGAAGGTTTGGTGAACAGAACAGTTATACGACTGACACTTTCTAGGGCACAGTTAGATGGCATAATTATGTGTGCAGCTACGTTTGTGGCACATAATGATCACAGTGAGCAAATCCAACAAAATTTGTGGAAACATAGCATAAAAGATTTCTTATGTATTTTATTTTACCATGTTCATGAATAAAAACTGAAATCAGTGCTTGTCATGAAATTACTGAAAAGTGTATCTACTTTATTATATATATACATATTCTGAATTAGATATGTAAACTTACACAAATTTCTGCTGGTTTTTGGCGGTTAAAATATATATATGAAAGTGAAATATATATTAACGTCCTGTTCTTTATCTAGTTTACTGGGGAATAAGATATTCTACTTATGTAAAATTTTCAAACAGCCCCATCGTGTCATATATGTGATAAAAATTATTTTAGGAATAAAGTATGTAATACTTTTATGTCCCTTTTTGTAGGCAAAACCATCAATGCCTTTAGGAGATCAGGAATCTCACCCCTGTATTTGTCTTTCTGAGAACAGCATGAACGTCACACGTGCATGATTCTGTCCATGGCGCACACGCACACACACATTTTTTTCCTGGTTCCTCTCCTCCTCACTTTGGTGTTTCTGAGATTCATCTATGTTGCCTGTGGGTACCGTCTACTCAATTTTCCTATCACTGGGTAGTGTTCCACTGACACGAATATACAATTTGTTTCTTCACTTGATGCACACTTACGATGTTTTTTAAGTGTTTGGCTCTGATAGACAATGTTGTGATGTACACTTGTTTGTGTGAATATTTCATTTCACCTGAGTAACCACCTAAAGGTGGAACTGCTAGGATATCAAGTAGTTATACATTTAATATTCTAGGAAACTTCCAACACTATCCCAAAATGTCACTTCATCTGGTTTTAGTTTTCATTTCCTCTGACTAATGATCATTCTGTCTGTTCATTTGCCACCTGCATGGCTTTTGTTTAAAAAAAACTAATCCAATATTACTGTAGTATCTTGTTCACTATAGTAATTGATATTCTGAAAACTTAAGAATACCGAAATGATTTTAGAAACAAAAGCCACTGTTATGTTGCTGATTTATACTGATTTACACTGAACACACGGGTTCTCTGTCTTGCCATGGGGTCTCACTATGAGGCCGGACCTCGAACTCCTGGGCTCAAGTATATTCCTGTCTCAGACTCTGGTGTGGCTGGGACTACCGGTGTGCACCACTGCACCTGACCGTGTATCTTCCTTTGTGAAAGGCATCCTTGTCCACTGCGAGATTTTGTCTTTTTATTAACCCATGAATTTAACAAAATACACTCTGTATATTATCAGTATAATATCACTATCTCAATAGTGTCCCTCTGCATGTAGGTAGCCTTTTCATTTTCTTGTCACTCTCTTGAAGAACAGAAGTTTTTAGTTTCTACAAAGTCAAATTTATCTGTTTTTTTGTTCACCCTAAAAAAAACTTCTGGGGGCTTTTAGCTCTGAAGCTCCCTACCACCACACGGTAGCTGTCTATCTTCTTTCTTTTCCCCCAAAATCATTTTCTATTATACTAAAAGAAAACACTGTATACATCAAGATTTTCTAACTTTTCTTTTTAGCTTTCTCATTTATACTTACGATTCATTGAAAATTAACGTTTATGGGGTGATGTATAATTCAAGGTTAATTTTCTGCCATATGGCTATCCAGCTGATCAATCCCATTTGTTGAAAAGATTTTCCCTTTCCCTAATGAAATATCTTGGCACTCTCATTAAAAACCAGTTGACTGTGTATGGGCGGGTCTATTATGCGTTCTCTGGTGTTGGCCTCATCTGTTTTACCTTTAACTAGTACCACACTATCTTAATTACTACAGCTTTACAGGTCAGTCTTGAAGTCAGGTTATATAAAGTAGCCAAATTTGTTCTTTTCCAAAAATTGTTTTGGCTATTCTAGAACCTCCATATTTCCTAATTTTGGAATCAGCTTATTATTTTCTACGAAACCTTCTTCCGCTGGGCTGCTGAGTGTGTCAGACATATCGATCAGTTTGGAAAGAACTGACATTTTAATGCTACTGAGTCTTCCAGTACATAACATGGCATTTCCATTTATTTAGATTGGCTTTAGTTTCTAGCACAATTCTAAAATATAGGTTTTATATTTTATTTATTATATATAAGTATGACAGTATATTATTCAGTCTTTAAAAGGAAATTCTGAAACATGCCACAGTATGGACAAAACAAGCACCAACAAAAAGATAATGCATAACTTCATTTATAAGAAATCTCAAGTGTAATCAAATTTATACAAAGTGAGGTAGTGGTTTTGCCAGAGGCTGGGAAGGTATCAGGAATTGTTTAATGAGTAAAGAGTTTCTGTTTTATAAGATGAAAAAGTTCTAGAGATTGGATGCACGAGAATGTAACTTTATGTAATATTATTGAACTACACACTTGAAAATAGTTAAAATGGTGAATTTTATCATACATATCAAAAAGAATTCCTGACATACTTCTAAACCTAAATACAGTTAAGATCACTAAGAACTCATTTCTTAAAAGTCTGGTCTTTGAAGCAACTCATTACCAAAGTGAGATTTCAGAAACTTCCCCATATTAGTACTCTCCCTCAGGGCTTCGATGTCACGTAAACATTAAGCAAGTGATGCAGCCTCGTGCTTCACACGTTATGTTTTGTTTTTGTGTTATATTTTTGTTTTGTTTGTGCCACATGATTTTAAAATATGCTCATACTGTGCACAGTACAGTTTATCTCCCATTAACATTCCCTACAATAACAAAAGGAAAGAACCTAACCTCCAATTCTTTTTCATCAAAGTACTGTAGCCACTGAAGGGGAACAACTTCATTGAAACCATCAAGGAAAGCTTTGGTCTGTTCTTGTACTCCTCGAGAAAAACGCCATTCTGTCATTAAACTGAAAAGAAAAATGCAATTTTAAAATAGGTCATTTGTACGTGAAGTTAAAGGACCAAAAGCACTAAGAACTTCTAAATTTCCTTCTTTTTCTAAATATACCACATGTACATAAATATACATAGCTATGCATGTACATATGTAATTCTGGAGTTAACATGCTTCTCTATAAGGAAATCAGCCCTAGCACATCAGTAGCTATTAAAAATTTTTGAAAAATAAATGTAAGATTCTTTACTCATCAGTAAGAAAGCCAAATTCCAGCACAAATCATGTTTTGCTACATGCAGACCATGCCAAATCATGTGTGCTGACACAGGAAGGCGATGGCTCATCACTTATAAGGCTCCTTCCACCATGTGTCTGCAGGACAACGTGGGGTGTCCACCTCAAAGGACTATCTCAGTCACATGTAACGGTGATCTGTCTGTAGGCTCTGTAGGCTCTGTGCTTTGTACATAAAGGCTTAGCATGAGGAGACTTAAAGCTAGGTAATAGGTGCTTTACATGCTGATTTGCTCGGCAGCATGAAGCTCTCCTGGGCAAAATTTTAAAAAAAATCGAGACGGAAATAAAACATTGTGAAGAAACATAAGACAGCAACAACAGGGTGATGAGAAAGATAAAGAAACAAGTAAGATCAGGAGGCTGAGGCAGGAGGAGCTCAGACTGGAGGCCAGCCTGCGCAGTACGCAGCAAGACCTTATCTCAGAACAAACACAAACAAGTAAGGAAGAATATCTATCAGCAGCACGAAATGTGTGCCAGAGCTTCTAAGAGGATACGTGTGACGACGGCATCGCCTAGAGAAACCACGAACACCACCTAACGAGAGTGAGAAAGTAAACCACTCACCGTCCCCACCTTCTCCTCTCTTATTCAACCAAATTTTAAACCAGGGCAGTCTGGCTTCCGAAATCTCTTTCGCACAAATAAAAAAAACAAGCTTTCTTCATGAACAGCACCAAGGAATTTCTAATTGTCAAGTGACATGTCCTCTTTTCGGCATTCAGGTCACATACAGCCCAAAAACACTACACACAGCTTCCTAATCCTCAGGCTCCCTTAATGCCATTTCTGATTGGGCTTTGATGAATCCTCAACATCACTGGCTCACTACCCTGTCCATGCTCATACTACTTAGACCTCGGCCTTCATTTCTCCTTCAATGACTTGCTCTCTAAAAATGGCATCTTAGCCAGGCATGGTAGCACACGCCTGTAATCCCAGCACTCGGAGGTTGAGGCAGGAGGATCGTTGTGAGTTTGAGACCAGCCTGGGCTACAAAGTGGGCTCAAGGCCAGCCTGAACTGCACAGTGAGATCCTGTCTAAAAAGACACACACACACACACACACATACACACATACACACACACACACACACAAAAAGCCATTTTAAATTATCAAAGTTTCGACTATGTAAGAATGTAAACATTACTGAATTCCTTAATTCCCAAGTTCTGCTTCCCTCTTGAGATTAAGGTATTTATAAATCATTATTCCTTGGACATTTTGTTTAAAACAATTCAACTGTCAACCAACTGATAAACTTCAATCATCGAATATTTCAATTTACTTTCAATCTTTCTCTTAATCCATGTAAGTACTATAAGCCATCACTGAAATCTGTATAGTTCTATTCCTGTAATCTGCTCATTTTTATCTTGGCTGCACCAGCCCTGTTCAAGCCCGTAATACTTCACCATTACATTTCTGAAGCAACATCCTCAATAGTCTGCTGGTCTACAGTCACTCCGTTTTCCAATGGTTACCTCCGGTTCTCTTTCCACACAATGTGAGAATTATCTTTTTGAAAACAATTCTGATCATTTCATGTTGGTTTGTTTATGATAGCTATAACTTTGAGCAAAAATCCACATCTCTGAATAACCGTCTCCTTAAATTAAGGCAAAATTAAATTAATTTGGCTGCTATTTTATACTCCTAGCCTCTATTTCTCACCACCTTACAGCACTCGTACCGCACTGCAGGGGCCCAAGATAGATTAATCCCTCTGTCCCCTCAGTCCACACCTTCCTGCTGTTCACTACCCCCCACAGGCAGATGCCACGGGACAGCACTGATGCATCTTTTAAGACCTAACACACACCACGTTCTATGAAGAGCTTTCGAGACTCGTCCCTGAAAATCAATAGCTCTTTTCTCACTTCGGGTTCCAACAGTAGTGTCTACCCAGCTCTACTACTCATTTACTCAGAGCACTGCTGAGCTCCTGGTTTGTGCACTAAAAATGAATCACAACTAAAAAAGAGTATTATCACACAATTTTCAAGAGCAAGATTAAAAAATAAACTTACTATTTGAGACTGAAACAAAACCCTACAAAAATTATATTTAGGGTTAGACTATCAGCTCTTACAGTAGGTGCTACACAGTTAAGATTTTAAACCACAGTAGGTACCTTAACACGAAGCACAAACTTCAAGGAAGTGAACACTATAAAGTTTACATGCTGAAATTTTATTTGAACTGATTTTGTTATCTAAAACCATTTGTAATATTTAAAAAAACACTCAGGTTATTCTATTTAATAATTACTGTTGATCTTCGTAGAAAGCTAAAGGCTTAAAGAATATAGAAAGCAGGGCTTTTCTTTAAGGAAATCATCAAACCACACCTGCCAGGCAGGCACCGTGCCACTGAGCTAAATCCCTGGCCCCTAATAGTTTTAAAAAAGAATATAAAAACAAAACATCCTCTGACTTGATTCTATGTTCTTGAAGAGTCGTTGAATGGGCCATGTGGGTGGGGGCTAGGAGCCTTCTCAGACAGCCCCACTCCTGCCCCAAGTCCTGCAGAGCTGTCACAGCTGATGGTTGGCAGGGGTGACATACCCGACTCTGGCTGCCTGCTACCTGTGGACCGCCTCTCCAAAGATAGGCAGAGGTGGGAGTGGGGTGCCTGACCTACGCCAGCTCCCCGTTTCTTGTCCATCTGGGATTTTCTGCCTTTTCATATTAAAAGAACATATAGACCTTAACCTGCTGCAGGTGCCTGTGGCCACCTGACTTCAGAATGCTGGCCATAATATAAACAGCTGTCATCTTCTGCAGTCAGAGTAATAAAAATGCTCATTCCATAACAAAACAAAAATGCCCCAGGAAAAGTACAAAGACGTAGGAAAAAGAAAATCAGCTGTAATTTCTATCATCCAGAGATAACTATGTAGCAAAAAAAATCAAGTGTAAGTGGCCTGGATACCACTAAGAAGCTGCATTTGATAGCAGAGACACTGAAGATGTAGAAGTTGAATACCCACAGCAATTTACAAACTAAGAAGGAAAAACAGGATGGGAAAGCAACACAGTCCTCTGACCCAACAACCCTACTCTGACAGTCTGTTTCAGAAGGCCAAGGAATGTCTGGGTACTGACAGGAAGTATGGACTCATGCACACGGGGACACTCTGCCGCCGTTCAGCAGTTACTTTAATAGAAAATAAGCTGTGGTAGCAGAGTATTTAGAGAAGGATGAGCCAAGAGGCTTAGGAAAACACCCACACTGAAGAAATGGAGATTTTGAGAACTAAAAGAGAAAATGAAGAAAGTTAGGATAACATGGGATCATGGAATTCAAGACAACAGAGTTTGAAAACAGGTGTGATGAGTACTCTTAAAGTGTATGTTAAAAATGGGCAGGTGACATCAAATACAAATGAGCCTCAGACTGACAGGAGAAGCCCGGGTTTCTGACTTCACTGTGGTTCTGCTAACAGAACTTCAGTCCCTTCGTCTACAAATGAAGGGGCTACGTGGTTTTAGCAGAGGCCTTTCTACTATCAGTTGTCTTGTATCTGGAGTCTGGGCCGAGGCAGAATGCTTAAAAGGCTATGGGAAAGTAAAGGTGGTTGTATATTCTGTTGTTTCAAGGAGACTGCTACTATTCAAAATGACAAAATTAAGCGTATGGAGTACTCAGATGTACAATGTAAGAAATGTATAACCTTACCCAATATATTCGTCTTTATTCTCCTCAGTCACCAGGATATTAGAACCTCCCAACTTCAGGTCATGTGAAGTAACCTTACCCAAAATCTCCATGTCAACACAGAAATACATCTCTAAGCCACATTCCTCAATGTTGTTATCTCTAGGTTTAAAAAAAAACCATAAATATAGATATATATACGTAACACACACACACAAAAAAAAATATATAACAAAAGATATAAATGGGTTTTAAGAAAATGCCTTATTGAAAAATAAATCTTCAAACCTTATCCAGATAAGGGAGTTATAAAATTCAGTATCAATGGATTCCAAATCCTTAATAGTAAGTTTTTTACTCAGCATGCGCTTGTAGAATGGTAAAGAGAAACCAGTATCAATAAACTTTCCATGAAATAGTGCCTGCCGGGAAAACAAAAAATTTTATTTAGTATTTACAAAATTGTAATTTCTGTTTTTGTGTGACTTAAAATTTTATTTTATTTTTTAATATATAATTTCTTATGTAGAGTATAATGATAATGGAAATTCTCAACTTTTATACACAAAGAAAATTAGTAAATGGCATAAACCATGAAAATTAAAACATATAAAAAGCTAAGTATGAAAACAAAAAAAGTTCAAACAAAATCTACTTTACAGACCAAACATTCAGCTCTACAACATTCTATCAAAGAGTACAACACGTTTTATAAATGAACCCATTTGGATACAGAAATGAAGGGCCTCATGCACCTGGAAAGACTTCTCTCCCATTTCTTTATTTTCACAGACAGCTACAAGATTTTCAGAACGACTGTGCCACTTCTCTTCACAAAAGCCAACCAAGAGGCCCAGGCTCCCGGCACTCTGTCACCTCTCGGCCCACTCACAGAGTGATTCTCCCCTTCACTCAGTTTAGATCCCATCATCACTAATCAAGGTTACTCTGCTTGGTATCTTCATGCTCTGCTTCCCCCCACTGTCAAAATCCCAAGCCTACCTAGACTCAACTCTCAATTTATTCACTGCCTGCGCCTAGGCAGTAGAACAAGCGAGAGATGCATATCCCAGCTCAGTGTTTCTTTTTTTTTTTTTTGGTGCTGCGAATTGAACTCAGGACCTTGTGCTTGCCAGGCAGGCGCTGTGCCACTTAGCTATAATCCCTGGCCCATCCAGCTATGTGTTTCACCCTAACGTGGTAAACTCAGTGTTGCCTGATAATCTCTCCTAGTCTCCACCCCTCTTTCCTCAAACACCTCCTTTGCCCCACTCCTCATGTTGAGCTGAGGATCTTACTCCCGGTTTCACAGAGGAAACAGCAATCCTCAAAGAACTTTTGTGTGTTTCACCAAATCTGATCACCATTAGCACCAAAGTGTACACATGCTTATTATGAATAAACTTTATTACTTCTATGTCATCTAAGAAATCTCTTCCTCGTCCTCCTCCTCAAGATCACTGTTCCCACATTCCTGGTATTACCAATTTCATGACATTCTTTTTTATTCTTCACCAAATCCTTTCAAGCTTGGCATGGTGGCACATGCCTGTAACCTCAGCACAACTAGCTAGTGAAGTTTGGCACTGAGGGTGTCTAGGTTAGCAGAAGGCATTCAAGTACTGTCCGCATGGAGAGAACACTGAAAGGCTGTGTGGTTGTTCCAAGTCAAGTGTGCACAGGGAAAGAGGTTTAAAGACACAGCTGGGGAAGTAAGAAGGAAACAGCAGAGGAGCTCAAATAGGAAAGTCGAGTAGGACTGGTTTCCTGACGGTCGGGGAAGGAGGGAGTGTTTCCGGAGGAAGCCATGGCTGACCCTGCCATGCATCATGCATAGGCCGGGTGTGGTAATTACTTGATTCCCAAGAGGAGGCCTGAGAACTACTCAGTTTGACAAGGTGAAAGATCCTTGTGAACGGAAGGATAGAAAGACTGACACAAGGGAAATCAAGAAAACGTGGGACACATCTTTTAGAGCCATTTACCCTAAGGGGTCGTAGAGAATTAGGCAGTGGGTAGAAGTGGATATGGAGTCAGGACGGGAGGAGAACTCCATGCTCGGCGGCGTGCACTCGTAGTCCCAGTTACTCAGGTCCAAGGCCAACTTAATGAGCATTTGTCTCAGCGTAACGTAAGAATGGCTTATGGTGGAGCACTTGCCTGGCACGCACAAAGCCCCAGATTTAATCACCACCGTCACCAAAGCAAAGGAGGGCGAGAACTGTACTGCTGATAGCGATGATCAAGCAGGAGGGGAAAGTAAAAATGAGTATTTTGGTGAAATTCGGGGTTGGACTTAGGCAGGGCCTTCGAGCTCTGCCATCGCACTTGTATTATTTAGTTATATTTTTGAGACAGAGTCTTCCTTCCTAAGTTGCCCAGGCTGTGCTCGAACTTGCAAGCCTCCTACTTCAGCCTCCTGTTTCCTATTCAGTCCAGCCCAGCAGAGGGGCCGCTGCGGGCACCCCGCTCGGGGTGACCCACGTGCAAGTTCCTGCGTCTCCACCTCCCTAACCCGCTCTCGCTGTCATCCTGATCGTTCAACAAACAGGCAACTGCAGCCAGACACACAGGCCATCAGTTTCAGGGCTGCAACTCCTTTCTCGCAGTTCGCAGCTAGTCGGCAGATGATCCGCTCAGGTCTAATGTCCGTGGTCCCACACAGATCCAAGCCGCGGCACTTTCAACCTGACCTTCCTGTTTCCACCTTTTTTCTGCCCCTGAAGTTACTTACAGTGTGTCTTCCACACAGCCACACAGGAGATTTAGTAAGATGTAAGTTAGATAATGTTACTGAGTTCAAGTCAGTCAATGCCCTACTTAAAATCCGTTTGTGCATTTCCTCCAAGCCCCACAGAGTATGTTTCAACCTCATCCCCCTACTACGTTCTTTCTCCTACGCCCTGCTCCAGCCAGTGGTCTTCCGCACCAGAGAACACGTATCCCCCAGGAGCCTGGTCTCCTCGTCCATACACCTACAGTGCTGTCAAAGGTATCTGCACGACGCAAGTTCTAGCGCCCTTCCAACTTCAATCCACGCGCCACACCCAGCAGCGTCCTCTCCCTCTCTACATGACGGAACAGCCCCCTTTTCTCTCGGCGTCTCCTCCTTACTTCTCCCTGATTAGAGTTTAGATCTCTGACAGCAGTGACTGGATCTCTGTTCCTCTCCAGAGCCCGGAACAGCACTTTGCACGATGGCAGGTTGCCACTGCTGAATGAACTGGTAGGACAGTGAAAACAAATACAAACAGCCCCCTAAGGAAAAAATCTACACGGGCTTCTGCAAAGCTCTGCGAATTCCAAAAATCATCCATCAAGTATACTTACTAGGTAACTGGTTTTCATTTTATAAAGCAAAGTACTCATGCTATAGTACAGCTTTACTTTTATAAAAGAATTTGTAAAAACCATGCTGTTATAAATAATCTTTTCAATTTCATGTGGGCACGCAAAAAATAAACTATCTTACAGAAGTCATTTCTTCCTAGACAAACTTTGATAACAAAATTTGTGAATAACAATGTTTATCTTTTTTTTCCCTTAAAATCCTCATGAAAGATTTAAAAAAATACACAAAGTTCAAATAAAATAACAGTTTGGAACTCACCATTGCAATGAAGCGACCAATGAAACAGAAGTAGGAGAGATGGTCTGGATTAATAGTTGACGCTGGATTAATCTGTAGACAATAGTTGTTTTTGCCCGCATACTCAAATAAGCAATACATTGGGTTCAAAACTTCATGTGAAAGCAGGAAAAACCATTCTCTATAAGAAACAAGATCATTTTTCAGCATCCATATACATGCACATTGAAAAGCAAGTGTTAACCATATCCTCTTGTATACTTGTGCTGAGTAACCCTCACAGTGTCATTGCCCAGCTCCGCAGCCCTCCACTGAAGTGCTGTGACCCAGCTCCCACGCGGAGCTGCCTGTGAACTCCTCTCCTACCAAACTACACACTCACCGCTGCTCCCCTGGACGTGCTTAGTAGTATGCTGCACGCTCATCTGGCTATGTCTCTTCAATCTCACTAGATCCCACTTTTTCTCAGTCCAGCTTAAATCTACTTCAAGTAATTTTTGAAGCTTTCAGGTGCTACCTGCGGCCGTCACTCCATGGTCTGTGGCAGCCTCCCTACACATTACTTTCATGTAGGTGACCTGTCCCATGTAGCAGGCTGGAAGCTCCCCAGGGGAAAAGCTGTATCTAATGTATTTTCTTATATTCTTAACTTTCACAGGAATTCTAGGATGTACACAAAATAATTTTGTTGTGTTTTGTTTGTGGCGGTGCTAGGGATAGAGCCCAGAGCCGCACACGGGCTGGGCAAGTGCTCTACAACAGATTTTAGTATGTATTGCCTGGTGACACTGAGGTACACACTGCTGCTACGGAACACATTTAATTTTATTGAGAGTGCATTAAAAACAAGACTAAAATTAGGTGAAACCTTTCAATGTGAGAAGCACCATCTAACTTTTTGTCACATTTTAAAAAGACTAATAGATACAACTAGACAAGCATAATCCCAAACTCAAATGCTCATGGTGGCCAATAAGTACATAGGACTTAACATTCTCTGCTTAGCCATAACCCTTAGCTTTAAGGAAGGAATTTCTCGGTGCATTATCCTAGTTCTTAGGCCAACTGGGTAGTGGGGGCACTGAAACAGAGTGTACGCTACCCCACAAGGGAAACTGCCACGGTATTCAGCCAGCTAATGCAAATTAAGACGGTACAAAAGAGGGTCTAGGGTTTTTAACGAAAAATCAGAAATTTGCATCAGCCTCCTGAGAGCTGGAATTACAGGCTCCAGGCTGGAAATTTTGATTCTTATGCAGGATCTTGTGAATATTTTTATTATCATCAAATAATTTAAACAATTTCCACAATGGGCTACCTTTACACATGTTCACCTGGCCTGTATGTGTCTTCTAGAGCTTTTGAAACATGACCCCTGAACCTGCCTGCCCGGTGTAGAAGGAAGTCCCTAAACATAAGCAACTGAGCCACGACAAGCGCCAATTCACAGAAGCCCCAACAGTTGAGCCAAGTGACTTCCCTCTGTAATGAGGTTGAAGACACGCCTGCCGGGGAAGAGGACTGAGCAGGTGTAGTCAGAAAGTGTTTAGATACACACACAAAAACTAGAAATTTCCCACTGCTTCGGACCATGTTTAGCAAATAGCAGCCCAGAGAAACTCAAGCCACTCAACAGGATGGTCAAGTCACCTGACCTTAGCCCTAATGCTAGAAGAAAAGAAGGAAAAATTCCTAACTAGCCAGAGACGAGAGAGTTAACTTTCAACATATTCTCCACACTTTCAAATAAAACGAAGACACACAAGAAGTTGAAAAAACTGACACAACAGATGAACTAGCAGAGCCCAAGGAAGAAATGAAGAAAACAGTAAAACCACTAACGAAGAAAAATCACATGAGAAGCAGCAAAACGTAGGGCAGTACAGCAAAAAGTGACACAAGGACACGTCAGAGTAAAATTCAAACAAAATGAAAAGCACAAAGATAAAAATGATAAAAGGTGACAGACACGTAAGACTGACAGAGGAGGTTCCACATACCCATGACTGATGTTCCTGAAGAAAAAATGGAACAAATGGAACAGAAAAAAATATTCAAAGATACAATAGAAGACTTCCCTGAGATTAAGAAAGATCTTCATATGTTCCTTAAAAAGATATAAAACAATCAATACTGAAATTAACGAACTTCAAGTAAAGATTTGTGTGTGCACCTCGGGAAAAGTTTTCTACAAGGAGCGGACAGTACTGATACCAAGGATAGAAAACAGTGAAGCAACAGCTACAAAGTATTGGGAAACAAGAAATTCACACTTGGCAAGGTTGTTGTTTTTATACAAATGCAACAGAAGTCATTCTCAAGCATGCAAAGGCTGTAGCAGTGTATCGCTCCTATGTACTCTGGAATAAGCCATTTGGTAAGTCTAGTCCACTAACACATGAATCAAATAAAGAATTTAGGAATAAGAAACATGATATCCAGGAACTTCCCATATAGATTAAAACTGTCCAAATGTAAAACTACACCCAAACAGTTTAGGTAAATAAGGGTTCAAACAAGACTGAGCATGTTACAAAGTCAGACAATGGGGCTGTAATAGTGCAATTCCTCCCTTCTAAAATACACGTTTTAGAAGTCTAAACATTTCTGAACTGAGAAAAATTCATAGTAGATATAATATGAACATATATTGTGGTAGACAGCGTTTGTTTACTGAAAAAGCTTAGCAATGGTTTAGATGAAGAAGTGTGTTTTTACACAAACTCCTGATAACCCCACATGTATTATGTATCTCCTCCCACCAGTTTTGCCTGGTCCAGTATCTCTTTTTGTCCCTTAAAACAGATACTGTAATTCTGTACAGCTATAAAATGTGAGTTCAACAAGTCGCAAGAGGGTGAGGTCGTGCATTCCTGCCATGAAGAGGCTGAAGCAGGAGGACGGCACATTCAGGACTAGCATGGCGACCTAGTGAGCTCATGGTCAGCCTGGGTAATATACGAAGAGGCTATCTCAAAACAAACAAGCAAAAAGAACGAGACAGGAATTGAATACATAGCCCAAACAAAAACGAAACAAAACAGAAAGGAAAATTCATTGCCAATTTTGGTTTGTGCAAAGTAATTAAGGGAAAAAAATTAAGTTACATTACAAGAATTTTCTATTCGTTGCTTCACAAATGTCTACTGTTAACAGTACATTCAGTGAAGGAAAATTTTACTCTAAGAAATTCAGATTAGATTAAAAATAAATGTAAAATGTACACACATTTGTTAATAACCTTATTCTCACCATGTATTATGATATCTCAGAGTGTAGAATACTATTTGACAAAATGAACAATCTCTTTCTTTCTCTCTCCATGATATCCAAAATAAAATCAATTCTTTGTTTTTACCCTGAGGATCAAACCTAGGACCTGATGCATACTAAGCAAACACTCTTAACACTAATCTATAGAAGTAGCCCCAAATTAAGTTCTCATATGTTATGCATTGTATAGTTGTGTTTACTAAAAAGCTCGTATGTATAATTTATACATATGAAAAGAAAATGTACAGCAGATAACTAGCTAAGTAATAATGGTTACCTTGACAATTGTGCAACTATTGTAAATTTTGGTTTTAAAAATACTTCTGAATTACTACTGAAAAAAACAAACCAATACATTCACCTATCTTTTTAAGGCTATATCTACTGCACACATCGAGATATATTTATTTTGAAGTAGATATGTATCAATTTTACCTTGCTAGGCCACCATAATCAAGTCCTTCTTCTCCTCTAAATATTACATATAATCGCCTCCTCAGATCATACGGTTTTAACGCCATAATCTGATTAACACAAAAACATGAACAGAAAACACTCATAGATAGAACCAGTTATTTCCAAAACAATTTAAATTTAATTTACATTCTCAAAATTACACATTTTCTTACCACATACAGTGCCTTTAACTCAAGAAATCTTTGCTCCACAGACTAGATAAAGACATGTGTCAATCTACGACACTGCCTCTGACTCATGTTCATGTCCTCTCTTCCTCCTTTCAGTAGTAAATGGTAGTTCTGCTTTGGGTTAGCGGTGAGAGGAAGAGCTTGAGGCAGACACCTTCTAAGTTTAGAAAGTATTCTCTTCTCTCACTGTCAAAAACTGTACTAAGACCTTTTCAACAGGTAACTTGCAGATTTTTCTGGACAGCAAACTTAAGAGGCAAAAGAACTTATACTACACATTCTGTTTCTTAGTAGGAAAGGGCTCATCTATAATCATTTATATCATATTTTATATAGGATAAGACATAGTAAAATAAAATCTACACCAAAATTTTCATAATCTTTAACAGCTAGTATCAAGGTTACCAGTGAGTAGGCTTTATTCTCAATAGAAAGAATTACTTCCATCACACCAATGTCAGAAGCACAGCCAAGACAGGCAGGTCTAGGTCAGAGCACAGCTCGCCCACAGGGCTCCTTCAGGGGCAGTTATGGGCTCAACCATACGTGTTCAATAACAGATCATGATTCTTTCCAAGACAGTAAGAAGTAAAAGTCTGCCATGCCTTTGGATGTAGACTTACTAAAGTCAACTCAAGCACAGCTTAAAACAAGTTGCCTGGAAGCTTGAAACATTTATTTTGCTAAGAATTTACTAACTCAACCCCTCCCTCCAAAAAGTTCTGATCATAGTTACATTAACTATCTGGTCCAAAGTGTAACAGCTAGTAAAATTAAGCAAGGATTTCAATATTGTTATTCCATTTTGGCCTGTACAAAGAACATATTAAATGCCCTATGTACCTGAGTACACAAAAAGTATACTTTATTATCTTTCTATTTTAGAGAGGAGAGAGAAATCATATATGGAACATTCTCCACCTCACTGAAAAAACTGACTGGTATTCTGATTTTAAACATTCTGCAAGTGATTCAGGAAAGGGTAGACACACAGTATGCTCAGACAAGGTTGTTTTTGAAAAGAAACATAAAGGTGAGAATGAGCATTAGAATTATTAATGGAGTAGTCAAAGAGAATGTAGTATCTATCAAATTAACTTTCTTAGTTTTAGCAAAACTTTTTTGTCAGAAGTAGTATTAGAACAGATCAACTTGTTCCAAAAGCTTTTTAAGCTTTATTTTAATGGTATACATCTAAGTCTGTGATGGAATGATTCTCTCAATCTCAGTACTGCCATCTAAATAGGGATACTGACGGAAGCTATATCTCTTTTTAAATTTTTATTTTAAAATTAAAGGAAGAAAACATATTAACGAACAGACATCCATTTACAAAATAGCATAAGAACATTACAAACATACAGAGTTACAGACAAAGTGGTAGAAAATTATTACAATGGTTGTTGTATTACTGTTGGTATCTTCAAAGTGCTTTCTCAGGAAAACAAATAGAGACATGCAATAGTGATCAAACCAGTAATCATTAACTGTTCCTTTCAGTAAAGCAATAGGAGACAGTAGTACCACTGTTAGCTGTCCTGTATATACAGACATGCATGATTTCCCCTTCCTTCCCCTTTCTCACACTCCAGCTGCCCCTTCCTTTTGAGCATTTTCCTTTCATTTCACAATGTCTATCACACCTCCTAGTTTTTATTCACTCTTTCACATTCTCACACTAGTGAAACAATATGTTGCTTACCCATGGAGGTCTTGTTTATTTCACTTATGAGTATGGTCTCTAGTTGTGACCATTTACCCCCATTTACCTATAAAAGCCTCGAGTTTACCTTTCTTTATAGCTGAGCAATATTCCATTATATAAAAGTACCACAACTTTTTTACCCAGTCCTCAGTGGATGGACATATGCGTTGCTTCCACAGTTTAGCAATTACAAATTGTGCCATTACGAACATGGGTGCGCATGTTATCGCTGTGATATGATGTTCTCAGATCTTCTGGGAAAATACCCAGAAGAGGAATAGCTGGGTTGAATGGGACCTCTAGACCTAGTTTGCTGAGGAATCTCCAAACTGATTTCCATAGTGGTTTCACCAGTCTGCATTCCCACCAGCAGTGCAACAGAGTTCCTATTTCTCCATAGCCTCACCAGCATTTGTTATTGGTTGATTTCTTAATGGCAGCCATTCTTACTAGGGCGAGGGGATATCTCATTGTTGTTTTAATTTGCATTTCTTGAACGAGTAATGATGTCGAACGTTTTCTCATGTATTTATTTGCCATTTGTATTTCTTTATCTGTGAAGTGTGTATTCATCTCAACTGCCCATTTTTGGATTGGGTCTTTGAATTTGGAGGGGCTAACGTTTTTTAGTTCTTTATATGTTTTAGATAGAAGATCTTTGTCTGAAGGGCAGTCAGCTAAAATTTTTTCCCAATTTGTGGGTTTTCAGAAGCTATATCTCAAAGGGATGAAATAACTATAATATGCTAGTACCAACCAAATGACAATCACTCAACACACAGTAAGGTTTACTATAACTATTACTAAAATTGTTACTCAAGATGTGGTAGTTAGTATTATTCTTAAAATTTCTAAAACCCTTTAGATGTAATAGTACCTTTAGATATATAGAATAAAATGAAGTGCAGAGTACTGTTTATTTTGATAAAATCTTCCTTACCTGTTGGAAAGAATCTTCAAATAATGTCTGTCGGGACACATTAATCTTTACATGACTGGGTAGTGCATTAGACTAAAAACAAAAATATATCACATGTAAGCCACAGTATATAAAAAGTATAAAGATATGACTAAATGATTATAAAGATAAGATTTATTTACCACTGTAGTACCTGGCACAAGTAACGGAAGTGAGCAAGTTTCCACCTAAAGCTGCGTTCATAAGCAATCTGTGGACCACCCTTGGTTCTACAGAAAAATAGAAACAAACATTACTTTCTAATAAGCTGAATATTTAATATTCATTATGAAACCAGAGTGTACCAGAGTCCTAATCTGGCCAAGGGAAGTTAAGTTATATGCCAGCAGGGGAATACAGTTGTATTTAATGGGCCAAAAGAGAACCAAGCCAGGAGGGGTACATTACAGCAACAGAATACACACAGAGATTGCACGATTAGCTAGGTCTTTGCTAAGTAGTTAACTGAAATGTTAAGGGCTACTGCGGACTTGTATTTGATAATCCTAAAAATCCAAGGACAGAGACTCTAAGTAAAAGATACCTCAAAGGGAACTGTATCATAGCTTAACACTAATGTGAACTAAATACATACTGCTTGAGATAATATGCAAAGCAAAATCAAATTCCCAGGAACAAGTGATACCCAACTCACATGACTCAGATGGTTAGAGAGAGAAAAGACAGAGTGGCTGCCATTTAGGAATACAGACTTCACATTATCGTTCAACTCAAAGTAAGAGGGCAAGTGTCTTGCTTCCTGAGCAACAGCCTATCATATGGGCACAAAGAACTTCTACAACCACAGGAACATTTTAGAATAGACGAGAAATGTTCCCTTGTGGTGTTCCATTCCAACAACAAATATTTACTGCATACACAGCAGGTACCTGGAGTTCCTCTAGATGGTGAAAGAATTACTCGTTAATAAGATAGATCAAAGTGCTTATTTTGTGGAACTTATACACTAGTGAGAGAGACAGACAAGAAACACAATCAGTAAGTATGATGTATAATACCATATGGTATGCGTCAGAAAGGGGTATCTAACCACGCCCTTTAAAAGAAATGGCCTTGTTAGAAGAACACATAAGTGGTATGGGGAGAGTAATTTGACAACTGTGGAAAAAATGAATGAATTAGGGTTCACAGAAGACTTACTTGAGCACAGAAATAAAGACAAAGAGGGTATAACATAGAGATATTTAGAGAAAGAACATAGCAAGCACAGAGGATAAGGGCTAAGACTCAGATGTGGAAGCATAAAATGTTCAAGGTACAGTTAAGTGTAGCCCAGAGTGAATGAGAAGGGAAAATGAGAAGAAGCTGAGGGACCACCAGGTCTGAGTGTATGTGATTTTACAGGCCACTGTAAGACTGCTTTTTACTATGCTTGAGACAGAAACCACTGACAGTGCTAAGGAATGACATTCAGAGTTCTCTATAAAACCAGGCTGTGCTACACAGAGAATCACATAACATTACATAAACTGTGAAGAGAAAGCAAGCAGACAGTAGACTGGTACCAGGGGACAGACAGTAATAGCTGGGACAGCGGAAGTTGTGAGAAATAGCTGAACTCTGGATGTTCTAAGCTGACAAGAGCACGGGGTAAACACTAGCTGGAGGGTACCACAGATGTCACAGTGAGAGTTTGCAAGCCTTTCTGTAACTGCTTTAATTTTTTACAGATATAAAGACATCATACTGAAGAGGAAGGATTAAGAGAGATATGCCAACTGCTTAACTAAGGGATCTACCTGGAAATTCGGTTTTGCTCAGTATCTTATTTCCTGTTGTGGCAACAGTCCGATGTGGTAGCTAACGGCACAGGCTCTGGAGATGGCCTGCATTGGCCAGGAGCTGGCTCCAGTACTTGTCTTATGCCGTAGCAGTTACGTATGCTCACCACACTTGTTTCCTTGCGCGGTAAAGAGAGAATAATAGTGTCTATTTCAAGGCACTGTTTGAAGATGAAAACGAGCTAATGCATATAGAGTGCTTAGCACAACCTCTGGCATGCAATAATTACTACGTATATGTTTGCCACCGTTATTAAATGTTATATATAATTAAAGAATTACATGCCACCAATTCATTGTGGAATAAAAGCAAAGACAGGTGTACTATGATACTATTTTCTGAACCAAAAGCAGCATTTAAAGAGATCTTCAGGTTTTCACTTACACAGATGACTTTCCATTGCGAGGATCTTTGAATGTTGTTGTTCTTGTGTTATGATCAACAAAATACCTAACACCTTCCCGAGTATACCTGATTTCCCAGCCTTCTGGCAAGGGTTCTTCATTCTGCAAACTAAAACATAAATGTTACATTCACAGTAAGGGCATTGGAGGTTCACTGATCTACCTGCACATACGTGAAGATGACTTGCATAAGGCTGTAGTGTATGTACATACCCTTGAGTTCTTGGGTCCTCCCACTGAGTTGTTTTTGTGTTATGATTTACGAAGTACACTCTGTCCGTTGAATCCACTCTTTTTTCTAAAAAAGAAAATGAGCAATAAATTTAGCATCTATTTGGTGTAAATATACGTTTTACAGATATTTTTACCAACACAATCTCAGCTTACCCCAGCCTGGTGGCAAAGGTCCATACGGGTCATTTTCTGCAGCTAACATTGAAGCCTGATTGGCAAGGACATTGGAGTGAAAAGAAATAGTACTTTAATATAAAAACAGAAAGAAGCTAAGCGCTTGGCAGAATCACATCTTAACATTTTTTACAAGTATGATAAAGGAATATAAACAGTAATTCTAAAACACAAAGTTCCACACACGCCATGAGGTAAGAGCATTCAACTAAATAAATGGTGTTTAAATGGGAGGTATCATATACTTGATATAACTGTCACAGTGTTCTTTAAAACAAATGTCCATTAATAAAACCAATGAACTTCAGAATCAGCTTAGTAACTTTTGTATATTCATATACAAAAACAATTGTTATGCATGCATATTACACTATGATTAGATAGCTCTACAAAGCCGTCTTCCTTCTCAGCTGCCCTTTACATTTTTCTAGCCCCTAGAAGTGAGCTCAGAGTGCAGCAGCGCTCTATGGTCAACATAACAGGCACGATGCACTGTAAGGACCAGTGTGCTTAAAGGCAGAAAGAACTGGGCCACCGCAGAGCACTGCTGAGCTGACGAAGTATTTGTCCTAGGCTCTAGACTTGCTGTTCTATTCAGATAAACGAACTTTAATCCTTTAAAACAGTCTGATCTGCAGAAGAGCATTATTCTGAAACATACCTGATTCTTAATTTCTGTTTCCCAAAGGTTTTTTGGAACACACATAAGTCATACAGAAGCAAAAGTCTACACAGTACATATTTTCTTTTATGCTCTACATAGAGCGTTCCTAATCTGAAGTTCTCCAAAACCTGAAAAATCTTTGAGAATGTTTGTATGTATCAGAAGCAATTATTTATTAAAGACTAACTAAAAATATCTTGAAATGGATTTTAGAAAATCACCAAAGTAGAAGGGGGCCAATGTCTAAGGGAAAACACATACTTGTAATTACCAAGTAACGATCGAGTAATCTGTAATTACCGAATAGAGATATCGCTGGTTGAACTGTTGCATAGCTCCCTGCAGCTGGTTCCGCTGAGATTGCCACTGCTCGAAATTCCGAACAGATTCCATGGTAGGCCGCTGCCACGTTGTTGTTCTGGTGTTATGATCCACATAATAAACCCTCCCACGATCATCGACTCTTCTTTCCCAACTACCACAAATAAAATGATCAATAATAAAAATGAATTAAACAATACTCTCTCAGAGTAAGAAAATTAAGGTAGTTAACACTTCACTAAAGTAATTTAAAAATCAGTCCAAGATATGATTAAACTGAAAATATACATTTTATCAAATAATCTGTAAAACTGAAGTATGTAGTTTAACTAAATTACCATTCTATCACTAACACGACCTCTAAAGACTGCCTTTCAAAGAGACAAGTGGTTCCACAATTTTAATCTCAACCCTCCTTTTTTCCCTCTTTTTTCTCTGATAAGGATTTACTAAACTAAATCCTTACCCAATGGGCTTACATGGGCTCTCTGAGCACTGCCCATTTTCAAGACATCACCTCAGTCTTCGTGGTGCACTGTCACTCGCCTCCTCCTGCTGCCGTGCCCCTGCAAGCTGTCTTTCTGACTGCACCTGCAATCACCGTCGTTCCACCCACGCAGCTCTTTGGGCCAACATCCAAATGAACCCGCCTACCTTTTCAGGCTCATCTGCCTGAGATCCATCAAAGGCGCCATGTGACAGCCGAACAGCTGCCTGCTGTTTTCAAGTATGTCACGTGCTTCTTCTGTCAGGCCTTTCCTTCAACATTCCACAACACAAGGCCCACCCTTATTTCCCCATCAACCACAGTGCCCCTCGGGCTCCAGGGCTGAGTTCATCTCTCACTTTCCCCACCGAGCTCCCTTTCTGGCTTTTTGGCATTAATATACAACTATAACAACTATCTTAGAATGCTTTAGGCAACTAATTTTAAATTCTGTAAAATTATTATTAAAAATACAGAGGAGTCAAAAAACTCACATGTATTTCTCTACAGTTTTCTATAAAGAAACATCAGAATTGTTCAGTGTTATAACAATTATCTAGAAACATAGCTTCAAGGCAACTTACAGTATTTGATGCCTCAAATTAGTAGGTTTTACATTAATAAACAAAATTTGTATAATGAAGTTCATGCTATTAGGTTATGTTTCAAGGTCATTTCAAAATGATCTTCCTTTGCCTTTGTATTCTTTCCTAACTGTGCCTCTCACATTGACAGCTCAGAGTTACACCACTTACACGCCTGCCACAGACATTCTGCCTGTACCTGGAATACATCTTTTATTGGCTTTGAAACTCAGTATCTGTTCTCCTAGATTCTGGTGAGGTATGTCCCTTTTATGGAAGGAAGTATTCATGCCTTGATCGTACAGAATTAAATAATAACTTATCAGAAAGCATGAACCTGATATTGCAACAAGCAAACCATAGGTTCATTTTTATTACAGGCAGGATCACATTATGGTGATCCATTTAACCCATACATTTATAACTACTATATGGAGTTTATTTCACTACAACTGCTGTCCAGAAATTTAGTGGAGATTCTCTTAAATTTTATCTGAGGAGCATATTATGTTATTCTGTACTAAATAAACATAAAAATTTTAATTACATGTGTGATTTCACAAATATACACACAGCAAAAACACACATGTGATAAAAATACAATTAAAGATATACAAAGATACTACATTACCCTGGAGGCAAAGGCTGTGGTCTCTCCCATGTGGTAGTTCGAGTGTTATGATCTACGTAATAGGTTCTACCATGAGGATCTTTTCTCTGTTCCCACCTTTAATAAAAATACAAAATAAAGGGCAATAAATAAGGACAATCTGAATCAGGAAAATTAAAAGTAAGTTTTACTTCACACAGCTACATACATATATACACATATATACAGACATACATGTATGTTAAAGATACTTGTTTTGTAAATTATTTGTGGTTTTTAACCTCACAATTATTCCTTCTTTATAACAGTATTAGGAACTCAAACAGTAACTAGTTGGTAGAGAGGGGATGAATACCTAAAATTTTTAAAGTTACCAATTTTACAATCTCCAAATTACCAGAAAATAGAAAATATAGGAGTAGAGGAATCTCAGCCTAACTTCAACTTCAAGCCACAAAAGTCACTAATACCATTTCACCTATGATTTCAAAAACACACATGTAAAAGGTTTTTTTAAAACACGACAGCTGCTCCGTGTCAGCTCTTATCCTTGTGTACACGGTTTCTCACTGTGTGCACCAGTTTGTGCTCTGTGTTCACACAGCCCTCTGAACTTATGGACATCACAATTTTCTCTTCTCCTGTTTTGTCTCAAAGACTCCCCAGCTTTTATTTTCCCCGCTCTAATTTTCTTCTCTAGCATTGCTGTTTATTATTCTCTACTAATATACAGAAGAAAAAATATAAAAATAAATAAAAACCCAGTATTTTTTAGTCTAACCCCAGTTAAATTTAATTGATTCTCAGAGGCCTTAGTTTATCGAATTGTTTTCTTAGATTATCTTCATGCACTAAGGTTATCTATAAGCTACTGACATTAAAGCTATTCCCTAAATTAGGTTGCACATCTCTATATACACAATGATACAATGATATCTTGTGTGTAAGCACAAAATATTAGTTTGTTTAAGCTACAGCTAACAAACCTAAGTCACAAAAGTTTTAACTGGTAACTGTGAGCAATGACGATCCCTAAAGTTCACAATTACTCAGAATCACAGAAATTATTACACTTACCTATTAAAAAAAATCACTGTGGTATATAAAACTCTACATGAACATTCATGTTATTCTGCACTGAAAAAAGTGTAGGTATTTCTTTGAAAGCATTTCACCAATAATAACCTGGAAGCTCACATTTACTGTTTCTTTTTAAAAAGTTCAAAGGGAGAATTTTAACATGAAATTAGATTTTAAAGGCATTTCAGAAATATCCATAATGTATCTACATATCGATGTTGTATTTACCTATATGGAAGCTTCAGTAATACAAACAAGTGAATACCTAGTAACTTGATCAAGTTTGAAGAACTTCTTAATGGTATTTTTGATATCCTTCTATATTAACTTCCATAATCAGTCCTTTATTTTTTATTGCTATTCTACGGCAATATTCCCTGGTTTCAACTCTTTCTGCACAAATACCTTTCAACATTTTAAATTTATCTTTAATTTTTATCAAAATTATATGTATTTCCAGTTTAGCACCTGCTCTCATAGTTACATAATTTTATACACTTTCACACAGTTTTCACACATAGTGTATGGTACTGTTTGGGAAAAACAATATCCACTGTTTCATTTTTCACTCTTCAAAGGCAACATTTTCCCATGTTTTATTCTACCCTTCTGGCTGGCCTGTAACTCACTATATCACCCAGGATGGCCTTCAACTCATGGTGACCCTCTTGCACAGCCTCTTAGGTGCTGAGACTTCAGGCTTGTGCCACCACACCTGGGTACCTCCTTTTCTTTTTTTTCTGGCGGTACTGGGGATCGAACTCAGGACCCTGTGCTGGGTACCTCTTTTTCTTATTAACATGCTTAACTGTCACTTACTTACTTTCAAATATAATGTACTGACTTCTGAGTATGAACGATAAAGGTGGAGGTCTTTTTCCTGAACATACACACACACACACACACAGAGGGAAAGAGGACCTTTATTATAATGACTATCTATGTAAACTCTCCTGACAGCTGAGCTGCGGAATATGCCATGACCTCTTCTTCAAGAAAGTACTTCTAGCCGGGAATAACTCGCTCGTCTCTCATTTGCTTGTTTTCTATATACCTATGAATTAAACCTCCAATACTTTTCCAGCAGCACCAACACTCTCCGGCCACATTCAGTCTCATTACTGACACACCCAGCCTCTGGTCAGCCCCGTCTAGAGGGAGTGCAGGGCCCACTGCCGGCCCCCACGCGCGCTCCCACACCACAGCCGCCTTTCCTTCACGCCTCTCCATGCAGAACCCCACGTCCTGGACCCCAAGTCTTCCACCTTCAGTACCTAGTTCTGAAGAAACACTGAGTCTTAGTGTCCTAAGAAGAAGGCGTGGGAAGTAAACTTCTGGAAACCTACTGTGACGGTAATGTATTTATTTTATGTGCACAATCAAAAGAGTAGTTGGATGCAGAATTCTAGCTTGCATATGATTTCCCTCAACATTTTAACAAGTATGATAAAAAATAGAGTGAATATTTAACGTTTTAAAAATTTATTAGGGTGAATGCCATCAGCATTCGCTCCCTCAATATTTGTTCAAACACACTTGTTCATGCCACTCTAAATAAGTTCTGAAAGTCCTCTTCCTGGCCTTTAGTTGCACTCTCACGGCAGCCTTAGTGTTCTGAATCTGTTCACAACACTCACCTTTTATGATCAGTTTGACTTTGGGAACCCAGAAGTCAGTGTCAGATTCAGGGACTAAGACAGATGACGTGCTACAGTTTATGTCTATGTGGCCGCCAAGAGCCCCATGCTCTCTCAGGTGGGGCTCTGGGAAGGTGATTGGTGGGGTGACAGGGAAGGGGCGGCCACTGGGGGCGCAGCCTGGAATGGAATCGCTCTCCTGGCTCCTCCCTTCTCCGTGGCTGCACTGACCTGAACGGCTCTTCCCCCAGGCCCAGGCCCGGCCACTATGCTGCCCGCCACGCAAAGACAGAGCCTTCGGAAATGTGACCCAAAGTGAACCTCTCCTTTTTTAACCTGTTGGTGTGAGCACTGAGTCCCAGTGACAAGAAAGTGACAAAGACGTGAGTTAACACCATGAGTTCCTCTGGCAGAAATAGCCATAAAAGAAAGGATGCATGATACACACCTCTGGAGAATGAGACCTCTGCCCATTTCTCAGGTCTGCCTTTTTCTATGTACATCATTTCTTCACACTATCCTAAGCCCTTATGTTATTCAGAGTTTACCATAATGTTCCTGGACAGCAACAGCTACAACTCCATCAAAGTAAAAAAAATAATATCACCAAGACCTTGAATCTTGGTCGCTGTGCTTGTTTTTTATGAGAATTGGGTGATTTCCATTGGGAACTCTGACCATGAACTCAGGATCATAACCACACACTCAAGCTTAAAAAGCTGGAGCCTGAAGCTGCACAGTAGTGTGACTCCAATAAACTGGCAAAATTTCATGTTAATGGTTGCGCACAACTTCTTTCAACTATAGCACACAGCTAAATCCCCTTTTCCATCTCCACAAAGTCTATCTTCCCTGTTTCCTATCATCACTTTTATTTTGTTTTTTAAATTATATTTGAGTTTTCTCATATAAGCGAATCTATATGATATTTAACCTTCTGTGTTTGATTTATTGTGCTCAGCTTTATATGATTTTGGGGGGGTGGGGTACCTGGAATCGAACTCACAACCTTGTACTTGCCAGGCAGGCACTGTGCCTCTCAGCTATATCCTCTGCCCCTCAGCTTTACACTCTCAAGGTACACTCATTTTCCTAAAAATGACTCAAATGTACCCTTGTTTATGGATGAGTAGTAGTGTACATAAACACATCTTCTATCTCCATCTGTTGATGGCAGGCTGCTCCAACAATTCAGCTGTTGTGAGTTGTACAGCTATAAAGACAGGTATGCACACATTACTGTAATACAACGTCTTTTACTCTTTTGGGACGATAACCAAAAGAGGTTTTCTATTTCTAATTTTCAAAGAAATCTCCATACTGATTTCCACAGCGATTACACTAGTTTACATTCCCACCAACGATAAAGAATTCCTTTTTTCCTACAACTTCATCAGCATTTGTGTTTTCATTTGCATTTCTCTAATAGCTAAGGATGATGAACACTATGTACCCACTGGCTGTTTGTACTTCCTCACCTGAAGTGTCTCTGTACTCTAATCGCTCACTTTTTGATTCGGTCTTCTATTAGGGGGATTATCTTTTGAGTTTCTTATATATTCTAGATATTAGTCCTCTGTCTGAGGAGTCACTGGCAAAATTATTTTTCCCATTTTGTTTGTTTCTTTACTCTTGTCTTTTCTTTGTTGAGAAGAAGCTTTAAAATTTGATAAAGTCCCATTTGTTGATTACTGGTGTTATTTCTTGAGCAAACAGGGTTCTATTAATAAAGTCCTTGCATATACTTATGCCTTCAAAAGTTTTACCTATTTTATCTTCCAGAAGATTGTTTCTATTTTAGTATCTAGGGCTTTGATCCATTTTGATTTTAGTACAGGTTAAGAGATATGGGCCTAGTTTCATTCTTTGCATGTGGAAACCAGTTTTCCCAGAATCATTTGTTAAAGAGGAAATCTTTTCTTCAATGTTTATTTTTGGCTCCTTTATCAAAGACCAGATGGCTGAAGATGCCTAAAGCTGTCTCCATATCCTCTATTCTGTTCCATGACTGTACACATCTGTTTCTATGCCAGTACCATGCTGTTTTTATTACTGTAGTTTTGTAATATAACTTGAAATCGAATATTGTATGCTTCCTGATTTGTTGCTCAGGATTGTTTTTGCTATTTTGGAACTCTTTTGGTTTTATATAAATTTTAGGGTTGTTTCTTCTAGTTCTAAGAAGAACTATTTATATTTTAAAGGAGATTACATTAAATCTACGCATCTTTTTTGGTAACATGGCCATTATGACAAAACTGGCTCTGGCTATCCAGAACAGTGGGTATCTCTCCATTTGCTGATGCGCTCTTCAACCCTTTTTTCAGAACACTAGTTTTCATTACAGAGGTGTTTCACTTTTTGGTTAGGTTAATTCCTATTTGTGTAATTCAGGGTGGGGGCGTAACTATTGTGAATGAAAATGTACTCCTGATTGCTTCTTCAGTGGGTTTCCTTGTTAGTATACAGACTGCTGTTGATTTTTGTTTGCTGATTTTGTATCCTGCTACTTTGCTAAATGTAAAGATCATGTCAGCCACTGGGACTGATTTCTTCCCTTCCTATTCAGATTCTGTTTATTCCTTTTTCTTGCTCTGGCTAAACCTTCCAGTATTATATTAAACAGGAGTGGTCACAGTCAATACCCTCATCTTGTTTCCGATTTTAGAGCACATGCTTTCAGTTTCTCCCCATTTAGTATGATATTGGCAGTGGGTCTGTCAAACAGCTTTTATCAGTTTGAGGTAAGATCCTTCTTCATCTATTTTTGTCAGAGTTTTATTATGAAATGGATGTTGCATTATGTCAAAGTCTTTTCTGTGTCTTGACTTTTGTCTTCGCTTCTGTTTAAGTGATGATTTACATTTTTTGATTTACATATGGCTGAACCATCCTTGCAACTGTCAGACAAAGGCAACTTGGTCATGATGTATGATCTTTTTAGTGTTTTGTTGCATTCTGCTTGCCAGTATGTTTTTAAGGATTTCTGTGTTCACTAACAAGACTGGCCAAAAACTTAAGTTTTTGGTGCTACATTTTTCATACTTTATAGGGGTTTATTAGTCCCTCTATTACCTTTCTTGCTCCTGGTCTATTCAAGTTTTTATATCTTCTTGGTTAAGTTTTGGTAATTCACATATGTCTAGGAATTTCTCCATTTCTTCCAGGTTCTATAGTTAACTGGAATATAAGTTTTTAATATAGTTTCTTATAATCCTCTAGACTTTGGTGGTGTCTGTTTTGATTTTACCTCTTTTTAGTTCTAACTATATTGGTAAAGGTTTTTTCTTTCCTTCCTTTTGGTAAGTTTGGCTAAAGGTTTATTATCTTTAATTCATTGATCCTTTGTGCTTAAATGTTGATTATAATCTATCAATAGACTGCAACCCGGGATCTAAAAACCACTCATCTGAATTATTGCAAATGTTCTTAGTACAAAGATTGCAAATGGTGGCAATAGGTATGCTGAAGCATTTATTTGGCCCCACAGAATTAAGCTTGTGTACTTAATGTTTTCAGCCAGAATACTTGCTTCCTGTATAATAAAGTGCCCTGGCTGCTTAACTTCTTAATTCCTAATCTGTCCATAATAACTATAAATATGATCTTTACAAACTAAAAGTACAATTATGTCCTTTTTTTTTTTACAATACTGTGGGCTGAAGCCAGTGCCTTCACACTGAGCCACATCCCCAACTCTTATTTTTGAGACCAGGTCTCACTACAATTGTCCAAGCTGGGCTTGAACTTGCCATCTTCCAGCCTCAGCTTCCCAGAGTGCTGTGATGACAGGTGTGTGCCACCATAGCTGGCTTTAAAATTCTTCAGTGTTTATTCATGATTTCCAGGAAAAACCTCTTCTAAACCTTTGGCAGACAGACAAAATTCCTCACAGGACTGTGTATTCTTCAGCATTATATTCCTTCTTCTGAAAATGCTGAATTTAAAACAGCAACAAAATACGAATTCCTGAGTTCAGTATACTCACGTCATGGATGTCAGGGCTATCAGTATGTAGGGACTCTTCTAAGAATGAACAGCCTTCATTATTTGCTTTGCTAACTTCTATTCTTCTTTCAAGAACTCACTTAGGAGTCATTCTTTAACCTCGATAGCATAAATTATCCCCCTTTTCTGCCCTCTGCATTTTCCTTCCCCACAGCATCCTAAACGTACCTCTGGCCCATCTTTAACTGAAGTGTTGGTCACTGGTTGTTTACCACTTACTAGACAATGAGCTTCCGGACAGGAAAAACAGCCTCTTTCACGTCTGTATCACAGTAACCGGCACAAGAGAGACCGGGGATAAATGACTAAATCACTAAACATAGGAGACACAGACAAGAGATTTCTGAGGGGGAAGAGGACAATAACATAGGGTCTGATGTGGCTGGTAGAAACAGAGGAGAGGGATCTCCACAAGGAGCTGCAGATTGCTCAGAGAAAGGTCTGGCCTGGACATATAGGTATAGACTTAACTGCTGAAGTGACACAGAATACAAGATCTATCCAGGTGAGCACATACGGGAGAAGGCCAAAGGCTGAAAGGTCAACACAGAGATGGGTAAGATAAGATGAGCCAGTAAAGAGCACTGAGAAAAACCATTCCAAAAATAAGAATGAAATATGAACACAATTACTGTGACAAGAAAATGAAGGCAATTAGAGACTAATTAGAAATCTCTGGGCACTTTCAACAACTATAAGGTGTTAAACACTCTTCCAACAGTTGGACATTCTTACTGCAAGCTGCGCTGAAAGTACTTTGGGGGCTGGGGGATATAGCTCAGTGGCACAAGCGCCTGCCTGGCAGGGGCAAGGTCCTGAGTTTGACTCCTGGTACCAAAAAAAAAAAAAAAAAGCACTTCATCTATGTTTGTCATGACAGCACTTTCAAACTACACTGAATACTTATGTTTTCAAGTCTAAACCTATACGTAACATTCTTGAAGGCAGAAACAACAAACGATTACTAGCAGTAGTACCAGCGCCGAGTGGCGCCAAAAAAGGTAAGACAATACGGAAGAGAAGACCAAGTGGGATTCACATACAGAACACTCTACTAAGAAAATCACAAGGAGCTAAGTAACAGCAGAGGGAAACTGAAAAGAGGCTAAGAAAAACTAAGCAGCAAAACACCTACGTTTGTACTACAGCCAGTTGTATGTTACTATGCTGAGCACTCACTACTAACTGAGCCAAAGAATGGCTAGCTGCTCTCAAGTGTCAGGCCTGTAAAGCAGAGCACACAGGAAGCTGGACAACTTTGGTTATCACACTGAGTGTTGTGGTCACTTTTGCTAAAAAGTAAAAATCAAATCAAGAGGGTCTTATAAATTAATGGATCAGCTTTTGCTTTTCCTTTTATATTATATACATTTCAACTAGATGAGCAATTGCTTTTAGTTCTAAAAAGTATGTGTCTTAGAACAAATAAATAGGATGAATCGTATTCCAATATAGATTTCAAGTTTCTAAACAACAGAAATTTTTTATAATGTATATTCCAGTCATGTTATCACCAAAACGTTGCTACTTAAATGGAAGTCAAACTTTCAAAAAGAATTTTTAACATACCCCGATGGCAAAGATTCTGTGTTGGTATTTCCAGACTGCTGTCGTACAGGTTCCATATACCCATCTGGCTGCCTTAATTTGTCAAAAGCAGAACTACTTCCAGAATGAGAGGAGTCAGGGTCTAATATTCTCCTAGCTTCAGATTCTAATTCTATACCGGAGGAAGGAATGCATTCACTGTGTTCTGAGGAAGCCGATGTCTCTTGAATGGGAGGATCTTCTATGGCAGCACTAGTGCAATTCGAAGTTGAAGTGGTTTCTTCAGATGCTACAGGAATATCCATGGCGGAAGCATTATCGGTTGGTGCAGATGAGGATGATTCGACATTAACTGAAAAGGGAAAATCAGTAAGATGATCCATGACATGACAACAAACTGCCTAATCACCCAATCAATGAACTACACTTCTTCAGAACCTAATTCAGACTGAACAATGTGCAAGTACTGGTGAACATAAAGAGGGCAGAAATTATATTCCTCACAGCTCATATTTTAGGGATAAATATATAAATAACAAAATTCTATAATTTTATATAATTTATATAATTATATAACAATTTACTTATTGAGCTAAGTATTACACATTCATAATATGCTTATAGTACATATTTATACATACCTTTATTTTATACACACACATATATAAATAACCTTGACTGTAGGAAAGAGAAGCCTGCATTTGGATAACAAATGCTTTCCTCCTTCAATTCTTGAGAGAAAGTCTACAGGATTTACATTAAACTTTAAAAGGATCCCTTTCAATGTCCCTTTTTATATATAAATGGTAAATAGTAAAATATTTTTAAAAACTTTTGTCTAGTACCAAATACACAATGGCATTAATCCTTAAAACAGTGCTACAAGGGACCACAAAAAGAACTAGGAACCTGTTCTATATTTTAAGAAATAACTCATTAGTAAAACCCAGGGACAGTTTTCTTATATTAAGTGGAACTGATGCATTTCCACTATATATCACTACAGGAATGAGTTAAATTGTAAGTGCAAGGAAAGTAGATTACTGAACAAAACCTACACAACATTACATACCACGGTTTTAAGGGAAACAATGAAGGTAGACAGAATTAACACAGAATTAACACCTAATTTTTTTAAAGAAAGAACAAGACTTAAGTGGTAGAAAAGAGAAGGGTATACTAGCAAAGGAACCAAACAGCAGGTGAAAAAAGAAGAGTAAATCAAGCACTGTACCGAACATGGAGGAGAGAATGGTTGGAGGTTAAATCAACAAAAAAGTATGTACAGAACTACTGCACACCCAACACGTTAGCTATCACGGGGAAGTAGGCATGCAGAGACTAGTCTCGCTTCCTTCTGACGCTTGCTCACAAACACGATCTCACTTGATTTTCGCCTTTCATGATGTGAAATTAACCCCCACAGAAGGATTATCAACAGCAGTTCGAGGCAGAGCAACAGTGAGATATTAGCGAAGAGCAGCACTTTAGGAAGGTGCAGGCCAGTCCAAAAAGACAGCCACACACCTTTGTGTATGCTAAAACACAGCCAATTAACCGCAAACTGTCAGAAACAAAGAAAATAAAATTGTACCCGTCAGTCAAGGCGAAACTTCTCTCCCAACTGTACGGTGTAACTGCACAGCAGACGCACTCGGCATCCTCTCGCCCGTCTTTCTCACTATACCCTACTTTTCTCTATCTCGCGTGCAACTGCTGTCACAGCTTCCCAATCGGTCTCCCCACCTCTTCTCTTGTTCAGCTCAATCTGTTCTTCCAGGAGCGGCTAAAGCAATCTTTCAAACAGATCTTTTCACTCCTCTGATTAATCATCTGAATGGTGTCCTATGGCAAGCAGAATAAACACTCACACCTTTGACACAGCCCTTGACAGAGATTCTACACGGGCCGGTCCGCAGCTACATCTGACTTCTCAAAGGGGCGGTCTTTCTGTTCCTCGAAGGGAACAAACTCTCGCCACTTCAGGAATGTGCACTTACTGTTCCTACGGCCTCAGAGTATTTCACAACTCGCCCTTTCCACCCCTTCCAGGTCGCTCTCACCACATACTCAGAAAGGCAGTCCTGGTGTCTCAGGTACGCCCTCCTACTCAGTGCTGAGTCCTGGTGTCTCAGGTACGCCCTCCTACTCAGTGCTGAGTCCTGGTGTCTCAGGTACGCCCTCCTACTCAGTGCTGAGTCCTGGTGTCTCAGGTACGGGTACGCCCTCTTACTCAGTACTGACTTGCTTTTTCTTTTCTCTTCCTTTGAAATCATTAACTTCTTTTTCATTAAGGTTGAAGTGTAAAAGCTTGGCCAAACTTGTTCACTCCTATATTCCTAATCACACCTAAACACAATTTTAGAGAAGCTAACATGCACAAAAAACAAACGTAAGATTTCCAGTTACCATCAGGTGGGTGTATTCTGACTATAATGCAATAAAAACAAAAGCGAAATAAAATATGGAAACATTGCTAAAAATCTGACAACATGCTCCACATTTTTCAGATTTTCTTATTTAATTCTCACAATACAATGCTCCAATCCAAACACCAGCATTATATTCTCATATAGTTCATTGAAACTGATAATTTGCTGTAATCCTAGCACTCTAGGAGTTTGAGACAGGCCAGCTGAAAGTTTGAGCCCAGCCTAAATTTTGTGACTTAGTGAGACTCTGTCTCAGAAAAGGGAAAGGGGGAGGGGGAGGGAAAGGAGGAGGGGGTGGGGGAAGGCCAGGGGAGAGGAGGGAAGGGGAGAGGAAGGGAAGGGAGGGGAGGGAAAGGGCTGGCGATGTAGTTCATTACAAAGGCCCTAGGCTCAATTTCTAGTATTACGAAAACAAAACAAAACAAAAAAAAACACAGCAATTTGCCTGGCTTAGAGGACAAAATAAATAAATAAAATTACTGGACCGAAGAGGAAATCAAAATGAAATTACAAAGTTTGGGGAGAATTAATGTCAATGAAAATACGTATCAAATGAAACTGGACATGCTAAGGAAGTAACGAAAGGACTTAAAGAGCAGTAATAACTGACCTTGTATTTCTACTTGGGGGGTGTACTGTGAAAAAAACTCATTTGTGAATGAGATTACTTATTTAGAACACAAAAAAATCAACTGTAAAACCACTAGAACCAATTACTGGAACTAAAACATTTCAGCACAATGACCAGACACAAGCTCAGTACCAAGGTTACATGTAAAATCTACCTGAAGAAAACGTAAATTTCTAAGAGATAATGAATAGAGGAACATGTGGAACATTGATGCCTGAAAGACTTAATAGTTAGAAAATTAAAAATAATTTCTCTTTCTTTAGATTACAAATGTTGGTAAGAGTGCAGAACAACAGAAACTTTCATTCTGTGCGGGTGGGAACACGAAAACGACACTGCCACCTTGGGAGACAGTCGGGCAGTTTTTAATGAAACACGACCCACGATCTTACTCCCTGATCCCGGTCTGGTGACCTCCACGCCCACACGAAAGCCTGCACACGAATGTGTACAGCAGCTTTCTTCTCAATGGCCGCCAAACTGAAGCAACCAAGGTGATTCAACAAATGCGGTAGTGTTTTATTTAGTGGTAAAAAGAAATACCAACCCACAGACATGGAGGAACCTGAAGTGCACACTGATGAGCGAAAGGCCTAAATCTCAGAAGACAACTTACAGTAGCATGATTCCAACTACATGGCATTGCGGAAATGGCCAAATGATGACAGTGGTTTCTAAGGCCTCAGGGGAAGGGAGGGAGAGATAAAACACGGAAATTCTGGGCCAGTGGAAACCACTGTGGTGCTGCAGTGATGTACATGGTTAACAGGCATTTCTCAAAACACACAGAGCTAGTGTGACAGAAAGAGACAGACTTGTCACAAATTGGACACTTATCAGTAAGAGTTCATTAGCTGTACCAAAGTACTGCAAAATACTGACAATGGAGAATTCTGAAATGGGGTAAGAGAAGCATAAGAACTCTGTACCATCTGCCCAATTTTTCAGTAAATCTAAAACTGTTCTAAATATAAAGTCTTTTAATTATTAAAAACAACCAGCTTAGAGAACAATTACTTTCCTTCAATAATTCATCAAGTTTGTTATCCAGTATTGCCAGAACTTTGTCAAGATGCCATACACTTACTTTGATTGCACGGTTTACATACATATCAGTGGTTCTCAAGCAGGAAAAACTATGCCTCTCAAGAGACATTTAATAATGCCTAGAGATGTGCTTTCCATAATTAAGGGGAAAAGAGATGTTCCTTGAATAGGAACTATGGAAGATACTATGTTGTTCATATTATGGTGTATTTTCAGATAGGTATAAACACAATTATAGAAACCCATCCTTAGACTTTCCTTCTATTAGAGTGTAATTCTTACTCTTCAGAAATAAAACTTTCTGATAGCTGTATTAAATCAACATTTTCTCCCAAGTTAGATACTAAGGCAATAAAAAAATATTGTATACCAAGAGACAGAATCATTCATTACTAACTCTAATGAGCCAATGAATTCACCAAGTTTCTTTCAGAAACCCATTTCATTTCATGGATTAAATAGTATTTTGTGGCATAAAACCAAATAATTTAGCTATCATATAAACACTTCCTTAGTGAAATGCACTGTGATCAGTAAACCGTTATATTTTAGAATATCTTCCTAAGTACCTAATCTAGAAAATTTCAAATTTAGAAAAAATTTAGCTGTTGTAACTTTAAAATACTTATCACAGAATAGAAGACTGCACAAAAAAGGAGTACAGGCACAGACAGAAAATTTAACTTAGTTAATGTTTCATATGTAGCCATGCTTACCAGTGTCACTGGTAGGCTCAGATGAGAGTGATTTTTGAGCTGGTGTATTTTTGGGTCTGGCAGCAACCTGAGACGGAGATGAAGGTGCACTGTCTCCATTAACTATATACAAGTGGCATGCGTTTTGGACTACAGTGTTTGTAGGTACATGATTATCTACTCCATTAGTACCTCCAACAGCCAACCTTCAAAAAGAAAAAAGTATCTTACTTCAACCAGTTAAGTGCAATTAAACAACTTTTCATCTACATCTTTATAAATATTTACTGACTTCTTACTATTCAAGTAAAGAGATATGTATAAAGATATGCCTACTTCTATTACATGAACGTTTAAACTACTCAGTTCTAAGTGCACCCAGACTGGCAGACAAAAAACCCTGATATATAAATATAGTAAGTCCTAATTAATTCAGTCCCTCAAAGTAATACTCGAATTGTACAGTTTATTTAAGAGTATTAACCCGTCTAAATACTCTAAAAGCAACTGCAAAAAACTCATAAAATTCTATGAAACTTACAAAAACCAATTCTAAACAATTTTATTTAGTGCTGCAAAAAGCTGGAAATACCTAGAAATACTGACTACAAATTATGTATTAGTGACAACAATCATGAGTACATGATGATCAGAGAAGGCTGTGACAGCCCCAAATGATAAGAATTTATGATATATAAATTAACTGCAAATAAACAGGAACTACACGAGATATTTGAAGTCCTCCTGGCAGTGAAAAGATGTCGGACAGGGCTGGAGATATAGCTCAGTGGAATAAGCACTTGCCTAGCAAGCGCAGGGTCCTGAGTTCGATCCCCAGTACCGCAAAAAAAAAAAAAAAAGAAAAGAAAAGATGTCGGACAGCATCACGGAAGCGACCAGGAAACCTTGTCCAAATGCAGAGGGCACTGTGTATCTACAGAGCACCCAAGTATTTTTTTTTAAATATAAATCATATTATGTCCCTTGCCTGCCTAAAACCCACTATACTTAGGGGGGGAAAACCCTAAATTTCCTACCACAACCCGGACAACTTTGGGAAAATAAACCCCATTCCCGTCCTATGCCTCTGAGATCTGTTTCTTTTCCAACTCCTTCTTGCTGATCTCACGATATAAAAACAGACACATATTTCACACATTAATGCATTTTAATCAGCCTAACTGTTGTGCCCTTTCAGCCATGAATTTTCTCAATATAAATTATAATATGGACACTAAATAAATTTAAAGGCAAGTATAAATTCTGAAACTAGTTACCTTTTCAAATGCTTTGAAGAGAACTATTTAACAGCAATTTAACAGTGATGGCATTAATAATTCTGTGGAGTAATAAAAGTCATATACCTTATGCTTTTTCAAATATACCAAATCAATTTTACAGCAATGTTTTTATATTTTCAGGTTTTAATTTCACTATATTTGGAATATAGACCCTGTATCAATTGTCATGAAACATGAATGTTAAGGAGTTTAAAAAACGGTAGATAACTTTAGTGTAAAACCACAATCTGTAGAAAATTTACCTCCTCATAATCAACAGGAGAATGCCATTCTAGACAACAATTCAGATACAATTCTCTATAGTAGCTGACTCTATTTCCTGATCATTTGCCTACATACAGATTTTTTAAAAAAACATTCAATAAAGAATAAAGCATTCATACATGCTGTACATAAGTAAACCCTGAAACATTATGCCAGGTGAAAGAGAGAGTCACAAAGTTCACACAGTGCACGAGACTGTTTGTACGAAATGTCCAGAAAGACAAATGCACAGAAACAGAAAGTGGATTACAAATGCCAGAGGCTGAGAGAAAAGAGCAATGTGGGGGCTGCTGCTGGGCAGGGCTTCTGAAGAGTGGTAAGAATGTTCCAAGAGCAGCAAGTAGTGACAACATGAGAATACACTAAAATCTACTGAAATGAACATTTTAAACAAATGACTTTTATGGAATAATTTTTAAAAACCATTATTTTAAGACTAGTTTCATAAGAATTCAGCAAATAACATGATTTACACAAAAACTTTTTAATTCTGTGGCAAACGCTTTGTTACTGTTAATCTTTGAAACCTTAGACCTGGGAAATGCTACATCATGGTGCCACAAATACAAAAATAAAACAATCTACCTGGTCGTTGTCCTTGCTGAAGGCTCTCCATTTTCATGTAAGGCATCACCATTTTGCTGTACTTCTACTGAACGAGAAGAAACAAAGAGACTACATTTTTATATACTTCCTGTTGACTTTTCCTTTAAACCCTAAAAACACATAAACTTAGCTTACTGGTCGGAGATGAGGTGCGGTGTGGTAGATTTTCTTGCTCAATAACCAATCCATCAAGCACAACTGTCAATTCACCAGTTTGCACTGTGCCATTCTTGTTCTCCAAAGAAAGTTTTAATTGTTCTTTTACTTTTTCCACTAGAAAAGGGAATATCCTTATTTAACAGATTTGGCCACGTAGAATATATTTAGAAATGAAAATTACGTGTCAAGAGTTACTCTAGTTCAGCACTTGCCGGCTACACATGGCAAAGACCCTTTGAATTTTTAAGGGTAGGCCCTTCTGTATCACACCAAGGTTGATCCCTTTCACGCCTACTTAAGCAACTCTTCCCACTCTATGCTCCTGATACCTTTGTTTCCTTGCACAGTATAAACTTCAGTGAATATATATCTAAATAATAACAGCAACCATTAACTCACATGTTCTTCAGCCCAAAGACCCACAGAGGATCCTTGTGGCTGAAGCACCATTTCTGCGTGAGAGTCAGGCATTTACAAATTTCAGCTATGCTATGCCACTCACTAACTGTATGCTACTCCCTAACTGTAAGTGAGTTGGTTAAGTTATTTAGTTATTTGGGTAAGTTATTTAAAATTTCTTTAAGCCTCAGTTGTTTCATTACAATGGAGACCAAGTGCTGCAAACTAAAGGAACAGTGCTAAGAATCTAATGAAAATCATGCAGACGGTTCTAGCATCCCACATATGGTAAGCACTGTGACAAGAGTCGGTTATTTCTTTGTTATAATATAAAGCTAAACGCTTCCCCCTAACTAGGAAATTTAGTTTCTATCCAAAGTCATTTTTCTTTAACTTCTATCCCACAGGATTCATATTAAATATTAACAAGGAATGAGGAGAATGTGAAGGTGACAGCCGAAAGGTACACGGACTCAATTAGACAGGAAAACTAAGTTTTCCCTCAGAAACATATCGCACCGCACAGTGGATTTAGTAAATAACAATACATGGTACATTTTAAAGTCACTGAGGGTGTAAATTTCAAATGCCCTCACTACAAAAAATCATTTCGATATGTTAATTCACTTGATTCAATTATTCTATGCTTTATGATAAAGTGTATCAGTTTATAAACATGCACAACTACAATTTATCAGTGTACAATTTTATGTAATTCAAAAACTTGTCAGCGATCACTTTATTATTCCAAATGGGGGTAATCAATCCAATCTGGTCTTCATTGGCTCTCTGCAGCCTTTGAAACCCTGGAACATCTCACACGACGTTCCTAACTTTGATGCTTCCTGTATGTAACTACTTAACCTCCTCCCCCCAGTTTACCAAATATCCCACATAAACATGCTGGCTCATTATCCAAGTCAGAAACACAAAACCAAAATCTGGAACTGCAATCACTGGACAGGAACTGTCTGAAAAAAACTTAACAATCACAGAATAAAAGAAGCACTTACAGAACTCCCACTCCATACTCCAACTATTTGTGGCATCATAAACCTCATTTCCACCCCACGTGAAGAAAAATAAACAATAAACTAAAATGTGCGCACACACACACACACACAAACCAAATGACAGGAGAATGAATTTCAGTGCTCTCCAATAATGTGCATCTTAAGAAACTATACTGACATTCTATTTCATTCTTGCCTTTTTCTCCATTTACAGTGTCTGGAACTTAAGAGATTTGGGTTTCTTTCCTAAAGTATTTAGCTACTTGAACAGACTTCTAAAGAATGTCCTTTTAAGGTCTCTCATTGTGGATCTCACAGTAAATTCTCACTTTCACTTACCTATAATCGCGTACATTCTCATCCTCAAAAAAACAGATTTGACAAACATGCAATTTCATACTGACGGTGATCTTCTCCCAACTCTGAAGGTATTTTTGTACCATCCTCTCCTATCACTGCTCATTCTGCAATTTTTAAATTTATAAACCTTTGCAAATACCTATTTTTCTTCAATGATGCTTTAAAATGTGTGTCTTCGATGTTATGTGTTTCACTAACTATACGTCGTAATTTCCTCTTTGCTGCCTTGTCTTAGGTAACATGGATCTATTAAGTCATGCTGTTCATCAGCGCCCACAAAGCCGTACCTGTTATCTCCCATCTTTTTTTAGGTATTAATTTATTCAATAGCAAATAGAACTTAGGTGTACACTTTGGAATTTTTCAGCTCATATCTGATTTGGTATGTGACAGCCTACAAAGTGAGTTCAAGACTATCCTGAGCTACATAGTGAGATTGGCGAGATTGTGTCTAAAAAAACCCCAACCAAGTAAATAATCACTTCAATTTCCTCAAAACACTTCCCCACCACAATCAAACCCTGTCCGCTCCTTAGGAAGCCCTGGCCCCACAGAAAAACCTCTGGGTCCAGTCCCCGTATCTGTACTGTAACCGGCCTTTGAGGACTATGCTGTCGATCGTTCGTGCTGTAAACTCTGCGAGTGTCTTGTCAGAAACCATACAGGAGCTTTTCAGGCTTTCTAGGTCCACGTGTCTCCTTGATGTTTTTTCCTTCTTTTATTGTCACAAGACCTACATAGTCATTCTTTCTCTTCTCGTCTCTCACTTCATCTCTTACAAAGCTAGTCTCCATAAACAGGTGAGGAACACATACTTACTCCAGAACATCTCTGCACTGGAACCCTCTATGCAAATATATAATTCTTAAATTCAAAGTACTGATTGTCAGACATCTGGATATAACACATCTCAAAAGTGCAATACCATTTTTATCAATGATCTTTCCCCTCTGCACCTCTCTGGCTTGAGGGGAGGATGGAGCATGTCTATAGTAACTTTACTCAGTCTTCAGTTACCTGTGTTAGTATTAGCGGTTTTTGGAAAGTAACAAGCACCCCAAACTTACATCTCATTCAACTGAAGGCTAAAATCCAAATTCAAGTACAAAGTCAGTAAGTTAAATCAAAGGCCATCTGGAATTTTTATCATCATTCATCAATGTACTTATAAACTGCCTCTAAACTGCCTAAGAACCACAGTAATTTTATATTAATTCTAAACAAAAGTCAATAGGTAAGAATCAGAAAAGTTGTGTTCTAGTCACAATCCTGCAGCTGTGTACTCTTGAACAAAGTTATTTCATCAGTAAAATAAGTGACTGGGACTAATATATAGGTTTCTTTTACTTTTAAAGCACTATAATTTTATCACAAGGTTCAATTCTTAAGAACAATTTTCCTACTGTTGTGGGCTGAATAGCACCTCACTCCAAATTCACATGTTGAAGTCTTAACCCCTAATTCTTCAAAATGTAACTACTTGCAGACAGGATCTTTGAAGAGGTAACTAAATTAAAATAATGTCCTCAGGGCAGGCCCTAATAAAAATGACCCGAGTCCATACAAAAAGAGGACATTCACACAGACTCACGCACAGAGGAAAGACCGCATGAGGACAAAGAGCAAAGATGGCTCTTACGAGACAAGGTAAGAAGCCTCAGAAGAAGTCAATCCCACCAACACTTGGACCAGAGACTTCTGGCCTCCAGAAGAGAAAATAACCTCCAGCTGTTTAAGGTACCAGCCCCTGGTACTTTTTTATGGCTGCTCCAGCAAATTAATGTACCTTTCAGTTATTAAAAACAACTTACTGGGCTGGGGATATAGCTCAGTAGAGTAAGTGCCTGCCTGGCAAGCGCAAGGTCCTGAGTTCAATCCCCAGTACCGCAAAACAAAATAATAAATAAAAAAATAAAAATAAAAACAATTTATTGACAATTTGGGGTTTGTCAGATGCTGGTACTATAATTCTGAAGACCTCACTATATAAATGTTTATGAAACATTATTTTTGTTCTAAAGCATATTGTGCTCAATCTTAAGAGACAACTGTAAGTTTATTACATTAATGAGGATTTCATTTCCAAATATTGACTTTTACCACAATCCCACATGATCATTATGGCAAAATCTTTATTTGGAGGATAACTGTAATCTTCGTAACACCAAAGTTCAGTACAGTCTAATGTAACAGAATTAAAAACAGTCTAAACACTCAACAATAGGGACATGGCTAAATAATAATCCTAGCAGGTATTGCATCCTTATAAAATGTCTTATTTTTATAGTAAGACAAACTGCATGTCCTGAAAAATAATCATGCCACAGCAAAGAAAGTCACAATGGTTCAAAAGAACATGTTCTTATGGCTCATTAATTGGTATAAACCATAGTAGTTAACATATCTATGTCCAAATTCTGCACCAAAACCAGATTTCTAGGTTATATACGGATTTTCAGAAAGCTGTTTTAAAAATACCAACTTACTTTAAGCACTAACATTTTTAGCACTTAACATAGCAAACCTACTTTTTGGAATTAAGGAGAAAATATCTAACTAAACAAGATGAACACAAAGATTTAGATTTGGATAAGGGTATTAGTTTTAATACACTATTACAAACTTCCTCATCTCAGATAACACGAAATTAAATAATGGTGTGAAGAAACATGCAGTTCTTAAAACTGATCAACTAGAACTCTGTTTTTTAATCTTCAATGAACCACATATTTTGAGAATTTGATAAAAGCTTGAATCCTGTCCTCAGAATTACAAATTCATGTATATGTAGCCATTTTTTTTACATTTAGTGATAGGAGATAAACAAATAAATTGTAACCTAAAATACCTTAAGAATCCTTAAGCTAAAAAAATTTAATATCATTGCAACATGACGTTTATAGTAATTATTAACCTTTTTTTTTGTCTTTTTGAGATAGAGGCTCACTGTGAGTTCAGGCTGGCCTTGAGCTCACTTTGTAACCCAGGCTGGTTTTGAACTTGCAATGATCCTCCTGCCTCAGCCTCCAAGTGCTGGGATTATAGGCGTGCGCCACCACGCCCGGCATTAACATTTTAGGAGATAAGCGACAAATACAAAGAACAAAACAAAATGTTTATGTCTATGAACAAGAAAAAGACACTAAATTATGAGTGGTTATTCCTGAGTATAAGAATAGATACATCTAATTTTTATACTACACTGTGCTTTCCGTATCTTATTTGCTACAAAGGACGGTTTACATTGAAAAAAGAAAACTTGAAGTTAGAATTTACTTTATCTAACTGAAACTGTTTATTAGTCAGATAACAAAGCAGAGCAGGCTACTGTGAATAAATAATAGCTGACTGATGAGGACGGGTAACGGGTACTTGATGAATGACATCATTTCGTAAGTCAGAACACACAACCGTTAGCATCTCCCACATTACATACGGCCACAAACTTAAGCAATCACAAGCAATAACTGAAGGTCTCCCTTATGAATACAAAATTATTATTATTTTGCTTTTAGATTCCAGGGTATGTATGTTCAAAGTATCTAAAAGAAACAAAGGTCAGAATAAAAACTTACATTTTCTATTGTGCATTAACAGAGCTTGTTTCAAATCTACAGTTGCTCTTCCTAATAAAGCATCTGCTTTTAAAGTGCGATGACTCCAAACTCGAAATTCCAATGTAGTCTGTGGGGTCACACTTCTGTAAGGGCAAAATTGTAACACAAATACACAAGCATGTATCATTAACATTAGTGGTAATTCCTTTAAACCACTTATTTCAGTAAGTTTTAAAGGCAGAAGTTCAGTTTAACATTGTATGAAATAGTAAATTATCTGAATTACGAATAAGATTATTTACTTTCAAATACATTAGGACTAACTAGATTAGAATGTTTATATCTGGCAAGCTAAAATACTAGCAGTACACTGAGTGTCTTACTGAGACTTCATAATACTCTATCTGTAATCCCAGGATTTGGGAGGCTAAGGCAGGAGAATCACCACAAGTTCTTGGTCAGCATGTGCTACATAGCGAGTTCAAGGCCAGCCTGGGTTACAGAACCAGACCTTGTCTCAATAAATAAATAAGTGAAAGAAAAATTTGATGGCACTGGTTATAATACATTTACTACACACAAATTCATAGTATGATTATTTTAGAAATGCCAAAATTAAGGATTATTATTACTACTTATTTCTAAATGAAGACATTCAGAGAGAATATGACTATATGGATGTAATTTAGTTTATAAAATAAAAGCAAAAGTATTATGCTTCCTCTTTTTTTTTTTTTTTTGGAGACAGGGTCTCCCTACGCAGTTCAGGCTGGCCTTGAGCTCTAGGCTGGTTCCAAACTCACAATGATCCTCCTGCCTCAGTCTCCTGAGTGTTGAGATTGCAGGTGTGTGCCACTATGCTTCCTTTAAAAAAAAAAAAAAAAAAAAAGAAGTTAACTAAAAATGTTTCGTACTTTAAATCATCGATTTACCTTGGGAAACAGTCCTCACTTTGGAGTTGCCCTATAAATATGAAACATAAGCAGTATACTTTCTTTTTTAGTATGTTGCATCCTTTATACAGTATACTTACACAGTTAACTGTTCATCCCATTTTGGATTAGAAGAACTACTGGATTTTGCTGTTTTTTTAATTTCTCCATCTACAACTACTTCTGTATATATTGCTGTTCCAAACCAGTTCTTTTTTCTTTTTAGTTTGGCACTAGAAACTAACAGAAAAATAATAATCACTAGTGAATATATATAGACAAAAAGCGGTATTGCCTGCTACTAAACCAACAAAAATTAAACTGTACTTCTTGTGCAAGTAGAAACTTTTCTCACTGGCAAAATGATATTGCCCAAGAGCTGCTTGAATGTTTCTGTAAGTTTTGATATAATTTATATACCAACATCCATTTAAACTGTATAGTTCACAGTTATGATGGATTTCCAGAGTTGTGCAAACACCACTCCAATTTTAAAACATCTTTGTTAGCCCACAAAGAAACTCATACCATTAAGTAGTAATCCCCATTTCCTGCCAGCCTCCCCGAATCACACCGCCCCATGCTAGAAAACGCCAGTTTCTTCTCAGTCCCTACCGATTTGCCTGCTCTGCACATTTCACGCAAGTAGCATCACACACATGGTCTTCAGTGAATGCCCTCTTTCACTTAGCATTGTGTGTCTAAGTCTTACCCATTTTGTAGCACACATCACTACTTCACTCCTTCCTTGCCGAATATCCCACCATATGGCTGTGCCATATTTTATCTACTGTGCCTAATGAATACCTCTACAATACCTGTGAACAAGTTATTTTTTTTAAAGTGAACCTGTTTTCATTTCCCCTGGGCATAGCAGAAGCAGAACTGCTTGCTACCATGGTAAGCCTCTGGTGAGTAAATGCCAGACCACTACCTCAAAGCGGCCTCACCACTTCATAGTAGTAACACAGTGTACGAGGTTCTGACTGCTCTCCATCTTTACTCACCACTTGGATTTAATTCTAATTTAAAGCAATGGTCAAAAGAAAATTAAAAGTCTTCAGAGTCAACATATCTAGTATTATCCTAGCCAGGTGGTTTTCATCATAAAAACGGCATTTTCAAAACTAAACGCATTACCTGAAAAGCTGTTTTAAGAAAGTTTTTTCAAATAAAAACTTTAAAGCCAAAATGTCAATATAGAGGTTAAATATCACTCTTTAAAGAAAATCAATTTTAAATTTATTACCCAAAAGATTATGCTAAACATATCGCCTCAAAGTTTACAACTACTAAAATCAATTATGAACATCCTAGGTCTCGAGATGAAGAGAGAAAGTCTCATGTCACACACATAGTATGTTAAGTACCTGAAAATAAACAAGTTACATAGCTTCCACCCTACTGAGAGAGCACAGTCACAAATCTATCAGAGAAACACAATGTGCTTAAATACTTCACCAGAGATAGTGTCTGAAATACAGCAGCTGAAGAGGAACAAGAGATTCAAAACAAATACTATATTTAAGTACTCGCAATACAGCACAATCAATGTGCTCAATGTTCTGTCTGAAGTTGTACTAGCAGTGTCTCAGCAAAACTCACATCCTTTGCTGTTTCAAGAGGCTCTAAGTCCGAGGCTCTAAGTCCAGTCAGTGGACTGATGTAAAAGGCCTAGAATTGTTCTTTTTAAAGAAATCTCCGAACAATATTTTTCATCCCAAGTAAAAGTATAATTTTCTTGGTATACACAACTTTTATCCATATACTACAAGAAAACAGGAACAAGAAGGCACTATAGAACAGGGCTACAACCACAGGATCCAAAGATCTGAATTCATATTTCAACTGCTAATTACTAGGTATCTGACCTTGAGGACACCAACTCACCTCTCTGCCTCTCAATCTTGCTATCAGAAATACAGGGAAACAATACTACCTGCGTACTATTACTTTCTCCACTAACTGCAGGTCCATCGTGTATAATTAAATGGCAAAGTGCTCAATAATACTAGAAGGTGGCAAGGTAAGGGAAGAGATTTTTCAAAGGATAATTTTTAATCTCTGAAGAAGTTCATAATGTGCTGGCAAAAAGTATGCATATAAGTAACTATATTACAATGATTTTAAATCAATATATTTCACATGGGAGTGCTTATTAGTAGAAACATAAGATACATTTTCAGTATTTTAGATTTCAGTTTTCAGTGGCAAAGGATTAGAAGCCCAAAGTTTAAAGGATGCACAAGAAAGGAGAATATTTGAGGGCAGGCCAGGCGTGGTGGCACACACCTATAATCCCAGCACTTGGGAGGTTGAGGCAGGAGGATCGTTGTGAGTTTGAGACCAGCCTGGGCACAAAGTGAGCTCAAGGCTAGCCTGAACTGCATAGCGAGACCCTGTCTCAAAATGACAAAAAAAAAAAAAACAAAAAAAAAAACCCAGAATATATGAGGGCAAAAAAGTGATATGTATTTATTATATTGGGGCACTGTATTTTCTAGTATTTCATGCTTAAAAATTTAATGTGTATCATTTTCCTCTAGTGATGTGAATTATAAACTTCACTTTATTCTTTTCAAATGTTTCAACATTTAAGGGAACATTCAATGTGTCTTCGATGAGTTTCCTTTGGTGATATGCACCATGTTCACCATTATAGGGTTATATACAAGTAGGTATACAAACACAGCAAAAAAGGGGGAAGATGTTAATTTTAAAACCTCGCTTACAACCAGGCACGGTGGGGCCCACCTGTAATCCTAGCTTGCACTTGGAAGGCTAAGGAAGAAGGATCACTGCAAGTTTGAGGCCAGACTGGGCCACATGGTGAGTGCAAGGTCAGCCTGAATTACATAGCAAGACGCTGCTTAAAAGTAACAACACAGACAAAAAAAACCTCACTCGCAATTAACTGTCTAAAAACTCTAGTAATAGACTTAGAAATGTACGTGATCTGCATGAAGACAACCACAATGATGGGTATAGAAGACTTAAAGAGAATGACTTCAAATATTCTTGTATTTGTAAATTTTAACACTAAAATATTTCAATTATCCTCAATTTAATACATTTTTAAAAGATAAAGACATGAACTTTGGGTTTTGAATGCATGTGTTGCGGGCAAAGAAAAAGGGAAGGTGACTCATTAAAAAAAATTAGAATAGTGATGGCAGAAATGTGTACAAAGCAAAAAGCAATGAGCAACTTCTCCAAACCTTTAAGTACTTTACAACAAAAATAATGAAGACAATCTGACGATGATGCAAGAAAGGTGAAGAGAATAGAACACGTCGGGTATTACTCACAATGGTGACATTTCAACTCAATAGGAACAGATCACTCACACCACTAGTGCAAAAATATGACACAGAACTTCCATTTTTTCTTTTACATAATGAAATTTAGTAGAAAACACAGCAGCTAAAAAATTGTAATTGTGAAGAGCCTATTAGTTTTCAACCTCAAGTATGCTTTTTATATATCTTGCAAACTTTCTGAACCTTTCTAACTGAAAAATCTGAAATCTAAACTATTAAAGAGAATATACTTGTACATGCTGTTCAGCTTACCTACACGATACATACAACATATCACCACACTACAGTAGGTAAACTTCCGTCTGACTTTCTCCTGTGCTAATGTTCCTGCTTTCCACCCTCACTGTTCTCATCCCTTTCTGGTTTTTTTCTTTTGAAGTGCTGGGGATTCAAATTCAAGGCCTCAGAGATGCTACACAAGCACCCTACCATTAAGCTACACCTACAACCCACTTGTCCTGATTATTCTTTTTTGCTTCCAGTCAAATATGGGGTAAGAAGAGGAATACATGTAAGAATGCATATATCAATAATAAAAGCAAATTAGACTTTTAAAAATGATTGAGTTACTTCAGTTTATAGGCAGTAATCTGCCTAACTACAATAACAAGCCTTAATAATGATACTATCTGATCATTCTTAAAAATAAAAAGCAATATACAGATCACTGTTAGCTAGTAAAAGGCGTAACAAGTTTAAACCCCAAGATGTGCATTAGTTTCCCGTTACTAAAAGTAGGTACTTACTCCCTCTGACTCTCAGTTTCCTCACTGACAAAGAGGAATCGTGGTACTTTCTACACCAGGTATCATGAAATAAGGACTGTGCATATCATAAGTTGTTTTACATTTTTGAAACGTTAACAAGATAAGAGGAGGTAACGGCAAAGGGAAGAAAGGCACTGAAACCTGGTGTATCTAAAACACGTCCAAGGTCAGCACTGCCTGAGAGCATCACTCCTGGGGTAAGTTTGGGGAATTAGACATTTAAAAGGTTTCAAGAGAATCAATATAGTAAGTTGTGAAGATCACTTACCAGTTACCTGTAACTGTAACCTTCCACTGTGGTTATTACTAGTATCAGACCTTGGTGAAGCAGTGGCCATCTCCCAAAATTCTGCTCAAACCTATTTAAAAAAGGTAAGTTTTTCACTTGTTAAAAAGATTATAATTTTCCAGATAATTAAAACTGTTCATTCAAACCAACTAAAACCTGTACTTACTCTCAACAAGTTCACAGGGCTCATTTAAAATGAAAGCTCAGTGTGAGAAGTATTACCGAAGAATATGGCCAATAAACCATGTCTGAGTCAATGTGAACAAAATGAATGATAGTACTAGGAATTCATAAAAACATATAAATGAATGAGTAGATTTATCAGGTATTTATTATCTGAACCACAGGAGTACTGTATGTTGCCCTTTGTCATTCAAAATTTCAGTGTGAGGGCCAGGGATATAGCTCAGTGGCACAGCGCCTGCCTAGCAAGCACAAAGTCCTGAGTTCAACTCCCAGTACCTAAATAAATAAATAAATAAACAAACAAAATTTCAGTGTGTATTTCCTGAGAATAAAAAATTTCTCTTAAATAATCAAAGCATAGTGACAAATTCAGGAATTTAATTATTCTACTACTATTCTCTACTACAGTCCATATTCTAATCTCATTAGCTGTCTCAACAATGTCCTTCATCAAGATTTTTCCAATACAGTGTCTAGTCTAGATGTATGTATCAGTTATGTCCCTCAAAATCTTGAATTTTTTTTTCCCTGCTTTTCTTTTGTTTTTTTTGAGATAAGGTTTAGCTACACAGTTCGGGCTGACCTTGAACTAACTCAAAGCAATCCTCCTGCCTCAGCCTCCCAAGTGCAGGGATTACTGGCATATGCCACCACATCTAGCTGAATGTTTCTTTTTACAGGTACTTTTTTTCCTAAATTCCGCTCCATATACCCCTGCACCAATTTTTATTTTTTAAATAAAATACAAAGCAGAGCTTTGTAGGTGTCACTTAAATTTTTTCTTTATGACTACTGCAAGGCTTTACTTCTACCAGTCCTTATTCTACTAAAGCAGAACGTTCTGGGCAAAAAGAAGAAATATTAATAGACATTAACATTTATTGTTTCCTCTCTATTTGTAGTCTTTTCCACTTAGATCCTTTCCCCAAATTCAGGAACCCAATAGTCAAGCTCTCTTCACTTCTTTGTAGTTGCAAATAGTATACGTTTGAATACATCTGTATTTGTGTAAAAAACAGGTGAGTAACTGACTTATAGGTAACACATGCAGTTCTATGACCTGGTTCAAGCCAATGTTCTCATTCTGCAGAAGACCATCTACCTGAAGGTAATCAATCAGCTGTCATGTTCATATGAGAAAATCAATGAAAATTTAAAGTTTTCAATTTCTAGCAATCTAATCTACTAGGTATTTTAAAAGACTATCCTTTAATGCAAACAGGTCTTGGATAAATTGAAACAAATTGACTATTTTTCAAGTTCTACTATACTCTCAAAAGTATTAAAAATTATCAAGCCTGCACTACCTCATAAAAATCAACCAACCAAACAAACAAAAAAAAAAAAACCTGAAAGGAGTTGAAATAATAGCAAGAAATGGTGAGCAGCAAACAAAAAATACGTAAATAAATCAAAGGGCTGCCTGGGACATGCGTCCTGAGTTGGCAGCACTGGGATCAGGACACCCAGCACTGGGCTAAGCAAGTAGTGACCGGGAGTGTTTATCAATAGCAGAGCTTTAATTACAGAAAACCTAAAGGGCGTATTTCATGAAATCACCTCATAAGGATGATCTGAGCAGCAAGAAAGATGAGTGAAGAAGCTGTTACCAGTAAATATAAATAAACACTGTTACAATAACAACATGGCATGGCCAGAAAGGATGGCAGGTGGGATAATCAAGACTATGAGAAAACACACGGTAAGAAAGTCCAAACACAAAAATCGGAAAAAACGTACACAGACAAGTTGGAAAATAAGATAAGAAATACCTACAATACGAAGATGCTGACAGAACAGAAGCGGAAATCTGGGAAAGGACATACCAGAGGCAAACATAAAAAGGGGGCTGAGATCAATTATAGCAACAGACAAAACAGCGTATTTAAAAGAACGAAGAAAACAGGCTCAGTTCAGTAAGCAGATATAGAATTCCATATTTGCATACTAAAAAAAAGCCTAACTATACATTCTCCCTTTTCCCACAGGCACCCTTGGACAAAGGGGAACGACCATCTCCCTGACAGACGCCTACCTGCACATAGTAGCACTAATGGAAAGCACGTATGTCCCAACTAGTCAGATGAAGCGATAAAACAGATGACCTGGAAGCAGACATCACAGCCACCTGATAGAGTGGTGACAATAGCACATACAGGGCACCCCCAGTTGACCTCTGTATCCTCTACAATTCTATAGGCTGCTTGCAAATCCAGTATTGACCACAGTCATCATCTCAAATTGCCACCTTACACTGCTTTTCTAAGGAATCAGACCGACAGTGTAACAGAAAACCCCATGAAGGAATTCTTCAGAGGGTTATGGTTACATACCAGTGTATTTACCACATGAACTCAGCAAGCCTGAAAGGCTGGAAGGCTTCGATTATGCTACATTTAAGGAACTGGATTCTATGCTCAGGGCCCTCAGAGAAGACTCTCTAAGTAACAGGGTAAGTTAATTGTTCTCTTGGCCTCCCAGACAGTAATCAAGATTCCTATAAAAAAGAAAGACTGAAGGGCCCATCCTGTCACAAACAGCTTTGGTGATTATCCACCCTCACAGCAGAGAGGATGATAACTTTGAAGACAAATGCAATGATTATGGAGACCACAGATACACAGATTACTATAATAAGGGAGACGGCAAAGATGAAACAGGAGTTAAGACGCCAAGAAAAGCATCTGATGGGGCACATTCTATAGAAACAATGACCACAGAGGATGTACAGACCAGGAAGATGGACGGATCTAACAGAAGGAACAATCTGGTTTTGGAACTCCAAAGACAATTACTTTCCAGATGATTACAGGTGTGATGACTGAGGTCTGTCCCAAAGACTCAAACTAAGTTCAAAGTTTCTGACCGCTACTAAAGATGACTTCTGCTGACCTCCCAGTCCAGCTGTGCAACTTCGATCTTGAGGGACAAAGACTGCTGAGTCAGGGGCAGAAAAAGAAGGGCAGCTAAGGAACGAACAAGAGAAACAAGTACCAGCTGGGTAAGGCCAAACTGGAACGGCGGCCTCGGGAGACAACCAAACTGGCCAAGTGAAGAAACCCAGAAATTAAATGGCCAAAGGCAGGAAGAGAGTCATTTCAGACTGAGACCACCCTCACTTCTGTAAGAAATCAGATCAGTGAGAAATCTCTCGGGGAAAAAAACCCCAAGTACTTAATGAGACAGCAAACGAACTCTCTCACTCCTAAGTCCCTAAGCCTCCAAGCTCATCAGCAGCTAGCGGTACTCACCTCTCGCCCAAAAGAGAATGCCCAGGAAAGCAACGCACTGGACGTCCCAACAAAAGGAATGTGGTGAAGTGAAGCGCTAAACCTTTGGTGAGATCTCACACTCGGACACAACACAGCAACCCCCAAAAGTGATGGGGAGAAGTCGCTCCCATCGATCACCTCAGGAACAATCAGCCAAGAAAGATGGAAACAAACATGGTGTGAGTCCCCCAAAAGGGCAGTGTGGCAACTTCAGAGTGGTCCAGACGGGGGAGGGTATAAACGCCACTGGAAAGGCTGGGGGACGGAGCAGAGGGGTGGCCAAGCATGTGCTAGACCCTGAGTTCGATCCACATACGGAACTCAAATAAGGGAGCTCAAATAAGGGAGAGAAAAAACAAATATTTAACATCTCACATCTGCACCTGGCCCAAACAAACCTGAAGAAAATCCAACCTTCTAGTTTAGTACTGAAACTATGCCTGCAACTCAATCAGTTAACGGTGAGGGGGAAGATGACTAAAGAACATTTATATCCTGTGCTTTCTCTTAGTCTCTCTCCATTCTGAAAAATACATCATAGCAAATCCAATGTCTAGCTAGTCAAGACAAACTCACCATCTAACCGAGGTGAGAAGGCTCAAAGGACAACAGGAACTACAAAAGGAAAACACAAGCTGGTCATTGTTATGGGCAGTTCCAACACATCCCAACCAATCACAGGCCTGGTGGACAAAGACAAGGCTTAATAAACAATTTAGAAAATGAACTTTCTTCTTAAAGATGTAAGGAAATATACAAAAAAATACACATATTATATAGTAATGAAAATAACAGTGAATTTCAAATAAGGTGGTTTCTTGTCTCTGACCATAACATAATTAAAACTCAACAAAATATAATTTTTTAAAAGTAAATAGAACTTTTAAATATTTCAAATATTTTGAGGGTCAGAAGAAACTGTAACGAAAATTTTAAAAATGCAAAGAACTGAATAAAAATAAAAACACATATAGAAGTTTACGGAATACCAAAAATGCTACACTTAGAGACAAATCTTTAGCCTCAAAATCTTATAGTTGGAAAAGAAAGGTTGTAAACTGATGAGTTAATAGGTCAATATGCCTAAATATAAAAAGAATAACAAGAGAAACCCTAAAAAAATGAGAAACTAGTAAAGTAGAAGAAAAATGATAAAAAAAAAACCCAACAAAGTCAGAAGCTAGTTTTCAGATAAATAAGAGGGATAATGAAACACGATCCTGTGGGTGTGTGATGGTACATGTCTGTAATCCCAGCGCTCAGGAGGCTGAAGCAGGAGGATCACTGTGAATTCGATGTCTGCCTGGGCTACAAAGTGAGTTCAAGGCCAGCCTGAACTATATACCAAAACCCATTCTCAAAAAGATAAAAAAATTTTTAAATATGGCCCCCTATATTGCATCACATATAAAACCAATTCAGAACAGACCAAAAATGTAAATATGAAAGGCAATCTTATGATATAAATGCGCAAGAAATTATAGCACTAAACTTGACAGGTATCTTGAGAGAAGGGAAAAGAGTATTGTGACTGCACGCTTGTGGAGAACTTGTCTATCACACTATCGTAAGACAAACTAAATAAAATTTTTAATTACAAAAATCAAGATAAAGAACACTAAAAAAAGGCCACAAACAAAATGGAAAACAAAAAGCTGATTAAAGATTAGAATTTATACTATATGAGAATGCCTACACACAAGATAATACATTAGGCAACTGGGAAAAAGCTGAACTGGAATTTTGTAGATATGGAAACTTATAAGGCAAACAAATGTATGAAAAAATTCAGGATACCATTGCACATCAGAAAATATAACTTCAGATGACAAGATGCAATTTTAAAGTTCATTAAGACCATAAAAACAATGACCTTTGTTAGGATGGGCAATGACTAATCCTGATTGGGTGGAGAAAAAAACGAGGGAATTAGTAAAGCAACTTCTGGGTGTGTCTGTGAGGGTATTCCCAGAGATGACTGGGAAATGGCACAGGACTGTATGTGTTCTTGGCAAGACAGATTTAATGCTGGACACAGAAATTTACACAATTAACTGACATCTGTCTACAGAGTGTACAAAGGTGCAAGAGACCCATCAGCTGGCTCACTAGAGATCTAAAGAATGCAGCTGAAGGCCTGGAGCCCACAGCAACGTCCTATGCAAGTCCTATCAGGAGGCTGAGGAATCCACCTTGGAAAGCCCAAGGGCTGGGCTGGAGGCTAGAGAGACTGAGGGCACAAAGGCCCAAGGCCATGCTGAAGGCCAAGAGGTGACGCCCAAGCTGAAGGGGAAGACCCTGAGCTCCTCCAAAGAGATCAACAGCCACCCTTGGCTAACAGGAACACTGGAGCTCAGCTGAAGAGGCCCAAAGCCCCGCTGAAGAAAAGCAGCTGGAACCGAGCTCCTCTAAGTGAGATCAGCTAAACCCTTCCTTCCCACTCTCCTTACACACCACCCCCGCACAGGTGCCACCAGATGAGCAACTCTTCCACCCCAGACCTTTCTCGGAGGGTGTGTCTACCTCTCCACAAGCACTGGGGCCAGCCAACCATGCATAGAAACCTCTGTGACAGTCAAAATCAATCTTTCCTCCTTGTAACTGCTTTTCTCAGGTATTTTGTCACAGTGACAGAAAACTGACACAAGTATCACATAACAGCTAAAAAAAAAAAAAACAAAAAAAAAACCCACAAGAAAAGCTCCCAGCTCTAATATGCTGCTGGTAGGTATTTAAATTGGCAAAAGTCTGTTATGAAACAATCTAACGTGATATGTAAAGCTGTATGTTTGCATCTCCTTCAAACAATGATTGTCCTCATGTTCTTACAGGAATATTCTTCATAACAACAAAACTGGAAAACTGGAAAACCTCTAGAACATCCATTGCTAGAAAACTGATTAGTAAAACGCAAATTCACATGATGCAGCATTATGAATGAATAAACCATCACTGGAGGCAACAATATGAACGTATGTTAGAAAGGGGAAACAAAAAGAGAGAAACAGGACTGACGCTTAACATCTTGCTCTCAATCAGCGCTAGATCCAAGATGTAACAATGTATACCAAAGTCATCTACAAAGCTCTCTAAATCCTGTGATAAAGAAAGGACCTCTTATGGTGGTTACTATGACCTCATCTTTTGTTATGCATTTTCTTCGAAAAATGTCATGATTCCATAATTGAAAGATATCCAGAAATGTGGGAAACTGGCTTGAGCCTCAAAAAGTGGTGTAAAAAACATACAATTACATAAACTGCACTGAAGAACTACTGTGGTCCAAAAATCTACTGAATGATAAAGCTGTCCTTCTTAGGAGTATTAAATGGCTCTAACAGAAACACATCTGCACAGGATAGAGAAACTTGTGCATCGAAATGCTTTGCGCATCTAGACTCTTCACATCTCTGGGCTTTCAAAGGAGCACTGCACTAGATGGCGTAACTACACAGTCCAAAACTAGGTCTCCAATTAGCTTGCACTTACAAATTTGAACGGATGTATTACAACGTTTCCATGTATTTTTTCCTGCTTGTTTTCCTTGACATGTATAAAAAATCGTAACTTAAAGAGTTTCCTCTGGAATTAAATACTATTTGTGCAAGCTTTAAAAACTCTACACACGGAAAAATTACAAAACTCAAAACAGTGGTATCTGTGGCATTAAAAAAGGAGCTGAAAAACAAATTTAGGATGGCAGTCACTTCGGCGGTTGGGAAAAGATGGAAATATGGTGTTGGGGAAATATTCACAAGAGTATCTTAAACCACGTGATACTGACCTAGTTTTTGGTTTCAGTTGAGTCACACACTTTTGTGCTTATTATTGACACCAATGTTACATATAATCTGGCATGTTCACATTATACATATTGAATAACAAATGCATAGAAGGCAAGAAAGTATACATAGAAAAGTGTGAATCACTAATTCATCAAGTGTGATTACTATAGTCTATGATGGAAAAGTAAAATTTTCCACACAGATGGCAACAACTAGACTTCCAAGAAAAAGGCTTCTCTTCTTCTGGAAGCTAAGAGACCTAAATACAGGAGAAGACATTCGTTCATTTGGAGGGTAATGGAAAAAAAAAAAAATCAAAGGACTTTATCAGTGAATTAGAAACGTAATTTGTTTGTTTTTTTGAGACAGTCTTGCTGTGTACCAGGCTGGACTTGAATTCACTATGCAGCCATGGTTGGCCAACAATTCACAGCAATCCTCCTGCCTCAGCCTCCTAAATGCTGGGATCACAGGTATTCACCATCACATCTGGCTCAAGATAGAACAATAATTTCTGAGACTAAAGAGAAAGCCATCAGATTATTTATGTGACAAGAATTTTGTAAGCTGAAAAACTCTATGCAGACTAGGAATCACTGCCAACCAGCATAACCAGGTAAAAGACTGTTCACTCTATTACACCACACTCCCTCTGTTCCCTGGTTCCCAGTCTCAATATATTTCTCTCTGTTCCAAATGCACACTGCAACAGGTATTCCTTAATCTAAGCATTATAACACAATGAGTAGGTAGCTATTACATCCATCTTAAAATTGAGAAAACTGAGCCCTAAAAGTATTAAGTCTACAGCCAAATTTTTTATAACAATATATAGTGTTACTGGTTACATAGGTATAATTAACTATCAACATACATTGTTAAGTACATCATTAGCTTTTTCTTTTTTTCATCATTAGCTTTTAAAATATTAAATCACTTACTATGTGTCAAGAGTTGTGCTAGACTGGGAATATAAAGATGAGTAACACACGATTCCTTCTTTCAAGGAGCTCATAGTCTGGTGAGACAACCCTAAAAACAAAAATAGCTTTCAGTGCGGTAGTTACTAACATGGATACAAAATGTAAATAGTATATGGGGGCACATGAGAGAAGGCACATAATCCAATACACTGAGATCAGAAAGGGGTCGCAGAGAAGACAACCTCTGAGTAAACTGCATCTTGAAATAAGATTCTTCAAAGCAGAATAAAGTAGAGAGAAAACATGGAGCATCTGGAGAATTACTAGTGTGGCTGGACAAGGGAACAAAAAAGTAAGGAGATAAGATGAGCAGGCAAACAGATCTAAACCGTACAGGCTACTACGGAATAGCTTCTGTGATATTCTAAATAAACCATGCAGGAGCTGGGGATATAGCTCAGTGGAATAAGCGCCTGCCTAGCAAGCGCAGGGTCCTGAGTTCAATCCCCAGTACCGCCAAAAAAAAAAAAAAAAACCTAAATAAACCATGCGCAGTGCGGTTTCAGCGATAAGAAATGCATTTTGGAAAAGAGAACCTCGGCGGCTATGAGGTTAGATATGAGGAAGCACACTGAACAACAGCACGAGTGGATGAAGGAAGCAACAGGACATATATAAGGTCCTGGACTAGATTAAAGCATTGCTGAGGGCAACACAGAAAAGGGAATCTGAACAAATAAAAATTCCCACTTCAGTATCTCAGCGGATTTTGGGGCTAGAACCAGGAAAGGGGAAAGAAAAGCAAGTACATGGTAACAACCTGGTACAAAGTTTTCAAGATCTAACTCTGAAGCCAAGACTTTGGATTTCATTTCCAGTTCTGCCACTGAAGAGCTGTGAGATAAACTTATCTTTTCCTATGGCTCACTCTTCATACCAAGAGACTAGGGAGTAAAGCCATCCATCCCATGTCAGTAAGGATTAAATAATATCAAATGTAAAATACTCAGTACCTTGACACAAAGTAATCATTTAATGAAGACTAGTTATTGTTTTTAATGTGGGAAGTTGAGGAAGTTTCACCTTGGACATGCCCATCAAAGGGACTCTGTTAATATCCAGGTATCACAGACAGAGAGGCTGAAGAAAAAGGTTTAAGAACATGAGCTGCTTTGGAATCAAAGTTTATGCAAATGGTATTAAATCAATGCAAGACAACAGGCTTGTTCATGAAGGTAGTATTCTGGGATGAATGCTAAGAGGACAGGAAGCAGGGGCTGATCAACTTTTGCTAAGCAATATTAACACTGTGCTTATCACAAGCCACAGGGACAAAAACCTGCATGATGCTATGACTATTTTCCAGTTGTCTTTGGTACGCAGGATATGATACAGAAAAACTGTAGGATCACTTCAGGTTCAGGAATTTGGGAAATGGGAGCAGCTGAAGAAAGAAAGCTGAAATTGTAGTCTTCATGCTCAAGATACAAAAATGGTAGAAGACCAAGTTTCTGCTTCAACTGTGAGTCTAATTTTGAAGATAGTATTTACACACAGGAAGCAACTCAATAACAAGGTAGGGAAAGTCAGTCCTGTGAATATAGATCCTTCAAGGATAGAAAGCCCAAATCTGGGCAAAGCTATTGTACCAATTAAACAAAACTTAAAACTTAAATATACCAAAAGTAAAGATGGTTGAACTAACCAGTCCCCTCTTCTGAATATATCAAAGAGTTAGCAAACATGAAGTATAAAAGCATTTTATAAAAATGTAAACTATGGAATATCGGACTTAATATTAATCAATACAGGAATATTACTTCTTTATACATAGTGATCATGTATAAAATGATCGGGGCTGGGGGTATAGCTCAGTGGCGTAAGTGCTTGCCTGGCAAGCGCAAGGTCCTGAGTTCGATCCCCGGTACCGAAAAAAAAAAAAAAAAAGACATGTATAAAATAATCATGATAATGCAATTAAGATGTATCTTATTACTGAGGCTTTGGTGGATGTATAAGTTCAGGGTACTATTCTTTGTAGTTGAATGATAATGAATTTCTATATAATCTTGTGGTATCTGTAGGGTTAAATTGGACATGATTGGTATACATATACTGCTGGTTGTTTCCATGAACTGATACAATGGACAGGAGGGTGACCAAGTCCTTTTGGTTTCTCCAGAACTGCCCAAGCTTTAGACTTACTATCATGGGAAACCTCTCAGTTCTAGGAAAACTGAGATGTCTGACAACCTCGGCAAATAATGGAAGAGCTCCACCTGCCTGGACAGCTTTTTTATGTACCTCAAGGAAATTTTTCTAGAAGTAGCCCATCATAATAAAGCATAATTCTGCTAGTTCTCATTTCTATGGAACCTAGAAATTCAGAAAGAAAAAATTATTTTTAAAAGGACCATTCAGCACAAGTAGTGAGGACGATACCACTAGGCCCACACACTGGGAGACAGGAGGGGGCTGCAGCAAGGGGCTTCCAGTGGCCAGCGTCTTTCCCAGCCTTCTGTTACTTCCCTCCCAATCACCACCACTGCTGACCTCTGAAGATCCGCGGTACTTCCAACTTCTTGCGCAAGCTTCCTAACACTCAGTCCTACTGTTCTTCTCTACCCTGTCATCATCTTCACAGCCTTCTCCATCCATGTCAATAACTCACCGACCCGGCAGCAAGACGATCTCCTCTTCCATGCACTAGCACAGATGACCTCATTCTGGACATGATGGGCTCTATCCCACCTACTACCTCCGAACAGCGTTCTCTACCACTGCGCTCTCTCCTCAGAACCTGTCCACGTGCCTCAGGGACTCCAGTCCTTCAGTCCTCCCATCTCCAGGCATGGCGTAGGGGTAACACTATCCCTATTTCACAGAGCACAGCACTCCAGTTTCACACTTTCACATACATTCTGTCAGGAAAATGACATTAGCACAACTGATTTCAGTTTCACCAATGCAAAAGTGATATTACTTTTCATTTCTATTCTTTTTCAACCCTATCTTCAAATAATCTATCTTCAAATAATCAGAAGACTTGGGAAACATTAACTTATTAACTGTGCTAAGTGCTCAATGTATACTTTTAGTTGGTTGAAATACAAGCTGGCTGATTTCTTATCAAGTTTTCTTGTCCGTAATGACCTCTTTCTAAACATAATAGTGATTAATTCACTTAAGCCCAAAACACAACAATGTGTCCCTTCCTTGATAATTTATAAATGTGCCACTGGGTGAAAAAGATGAACACTTCTAAGCTGTACCATTCCAGTGACTTGAAGAGTACCTGTAGGATCTACCAAACAACAAATAGAGATGGATTTTTTAAAATAAAAGTTTCCTGGTCCAACACTGATCTTTCCTATAGGTATCACTGATTAATCCAGTTAAACCCCAAACACAGGAAAGTTACTGTTCTAATAATTAACAACATCAATGGATAAAAAGAATAATATTTCTAATCTGTACCATTCCAGTGACTCAAAGAGTACTCATAGTATCTCAGACTAAGGACATATAAAGATGGGGACCAGGTACACCCTGTAATTTCTGACTATAGTTTGAGCGTTTATTTCAACCTTAAAAAATGCCCACTGAACTATAAGAATCTCCTCACCCTTCCAAATATCTTGCCGTACTTTCAGAATTATCCATGTATTTTAAGGAGAGGACCACAGGGTATTATTTCTTATGGGTTTCTTACGTGTTTTTAAAGGACTTTTATGTCAGTATTAATACCCAAATGTTACTATTATTCTCTGCCCAATATCTGATTTTCAATCAGAGAAGTTAGTATTAATGTTTCCTAAGCCTTCAGGCTTTGTTTTCACCTAATTTTCATCTATTCTTCTTAGCAACATAAATCTGGATCTCTTTTCTTGACTTTTGTTTTTCAAAATTTGTTTCTAATTTATATGTTTAACAATGTAAGCAATACTAGTCTTACATTAAAATGCACCACACACATCTCAATTTTAATTTTCTGGGCAATCTTGATCCCTGTCTAGATTTCCTTTTTAGTGCCAATGTTCACCATTTCTCAACTGCTTAAATGCCCTGCTCATGACATTACTCCCTTTACCCAAACTGTCAGCTACAAAATGAAGACTAATTTCATTCTCCTCAATTCAACATTTGCAATGTCATGGTCTGTCCCCTGCTGTAGAAGTTGCTGAATTTAACGCTAAGCATGCACTTCCTCAAATTATAGTACAGACCCTTGTAGCTGCTGCCAATTCTATTCTTGCAATTTACCTCACTTGCTCTTCACATGAAATCCACCCTATTTACACATATTCAAGTCTGAAAGCCGGTCAAACTATTTAACTCAATTTTCTTCTCATTCTATTAATTTTAATGAACCTGATTCTTGATTCTTGGTTGCTTAAATTCCACCCTGATTCATCCTGCGTTATAGCAAGGCTCCCCCGAGTACAAAACACAATCACCTGCACCTGTGTGATCCTAGTCACTGAGGAGGTTGAGGCAGGAGAATGGATAGTAGTCCTACCTGGGCTCACCAACTTAGGTGAGACCCTGTCTCAAAATTTTAGAGGTGGGAGTGCAGTGAGGATCTAGCTTTGGGTAAAAACATTAGATTTAATCTCCTGTACTGCCAAAAAAAAAAAAAGTTAAAAAAATAAACAAACCCATAATCTGGACACTATAACTTGCTTGTAAGGGTGCTTGCCTCAATTAATGACAAAGGGTTACAATCACCACTCTTTCAAACAAAATATGCATAACACAAACTTTAAGCCAGGAAAATTGGCAGGGTCTTCTTTTCTATGCACAATGAAAGTGCTTTGCCAAAAAAAATAATAAATAATTCACAGACTTAACAAACAAGACTACAAGCTAGGCTAGCGGTAATCACGGCACACCAAAGTACAGGCTGGTCCACAAGATCAAGTATCAAAGATATTTATACTCTGAGCTGACAGAAGTGTTGGCATTGCTCTTTTCCAAATCAGAGATTAGCAAATAAAAACAAACAAAAAGCATTTACTACAAACAAAGAGCTCTAAACAACTAGTAATGCTGGAAGCTATAAGAAATCTAAGTCAATCAACAATTACTTTCAAAGTCTGGTTGGTCCAGTTGTATCTAGTAGCAATGGGGCAGAAAATTAACATTTGCCAGAGTCTAGTTTGAATGTGGATTTGAATTACCACTTCACAACGTTCTTAAGAGCTAGCAGAATGGTGATCATGAGAAAATTCCTCAGCTGGACTGCCTGGGTCAAAAACTGGGTCCACTGAATTATATTGAATTCTAGCAAGCTCCTTTACCTACAGGTCCCCTACTCATATCTACGGGAATTAAAGTACAGGTTGAGCATCCCATTCCAAAATTTCAATATCCAAAATGTTCCAAATGCCAGTGGCAAACACGTGTAATCCCAGCACTGGGAAGGCTGAGGCAGGAGGACTGTGCAAGTTCAAGACCAGCCTGGGCCACAAAGTAAGTTCAAGGCCAGCCTGAACTGCACACTGAGACCCTGTCTCAAAAAAGACAAACACACAACAGCAAAAAAAGAAAATGTTCCAAACACTGAAACTCAAGACATGTGAACTCAAATAGAAAATTCCAAACTGATCTCAGGTAACAGATTGCAGACTGTAAGCACACTAGAAATATACCGTATACAAAATTACCTCAGGTGTATTGATACAGTGGATATGAAACATACGTGAACTGTGAATTTAGATCTGAGTCCATTCCCCAAGATGTCTTATGTATATGCATGCATTTCAAAATTTTAAAACTTCAAAATCCAAAAATAGTTCTGATATTAAGTATTTTGGAAGAGGAATATTCATTCTGTAATAACTATCCTATAGAGCTAAAAACTAAGAGAGTTAATATTAACAAAGGATTTTTTAAAAATGCCTGGAATAAAATAAATAAATAATAAAACATAAATAAATAAAATCATTAAGGCTTTGGATAAAAAGTTTAACCTCTATCAGATGCTTTGTTAAACAAACGGCGCTAACTCTTTCCTATATTAGGCCTCAACAGACTGAACCAAACAAAATAGAATCACTCATGCTAAGTTCCCCATAACCAAACTGAATCTTTACAGAAGCAGGGAGATTCCAACACAGATCAGATTTTCCCAAATCAGAAGATGCCAGTCTCAGCCTGCTGACTAAATGAATTCTTAAAAAATAGCCAACCTTTTGCTTACCTTATTGACCTCTGAAATTTGGTTGCTTCCCTCACCCTTTACTGAAATTACCCACTTTTTTCCCCGGGCCCAACACCGGCCACCTCATACCGTTTTTCCTCTGATGTCTCCATCTTCAGTCACTCAATAAACACTGACCTAAACCTCTCATTTAATATTTCCAGTAAAAGATAATCAATTTACTGTGTAGCAAAAAACAACAAACACCTAATCAATAAACAAACTACATTAGGCATTTCTTCTAACAATTTTTCTGAGTGAAACTCTTCAAGAGATATATTAAACACTATAAATACAAACATCTCAGTAAGATATGCTATTTCAGTGAATTTATAATTTTGTAGTGGAAACAGACAAGTACTGTAATTCATCAGTTTAAAGCTCATTGACAGAGAGGTGTACAAAAAGTTAACTACAGAAACATCTTAAAGATTTGGCAGCAGGGCTGGGGATATAGCTCAGTGGAATAAATGCCTGCCTGGCAAGCACAAGGTCCTGAGTTCAATCCCCAGTACTGAAAAAAAAAAAAAAAAAGATTTGGCAGTATGAAGTAAAGGGTTGTCAGAAAAGGATTCTAGGAGACATAGCTACAGTCGAGACAGTTCGGGGGAATTCCTATCCAGAACCTGCATACAAAGAAAGAAGTGCTTTCAAAACACTTTGGGCTCAAAGGTGAGATGACCAGTACAAGAAGGGGATATACAGGTAGTCCTGCTCAGAAGAAAGAAATGCAAGAAATGAAACCATCAAGGCAGAAATTTACACCATGAACTAAGAAAGCTGTACTAGTGTGACTGAACTACTAGGTTAATGTTTAATTAAATTTTTAAAAATCATCACAGTAAAAGACAGATTACTATTAATTCCCCTTAAAATATTTCTCCTCACTTCAAACACACATCTCATTGTTCTTGGCACTTTCTGAAGCAGCTCTGGAAGTCCACTCGAGCGTCTTTGTAAGACCTGATCCGAAACACAGTGATGATCGTGCTGCACGCCACCTGACAGGAAGGCAGGCTCACACAAGCATTACTGTGCGTCTCTCTCCATCTTACACACTAGATCTGGCACTGTCCAACTTCTGGTTGCTCCCAAGGTCAAAATGATCATGAAGGTAAATGTTTTGAATTGATTCAGATCATTAAGGCAGCCAGGAGTATACAAGGAACGACACTCACAAAAGAACAATGTCCAAGATGCTTCAGAGAGTGGCAAGAACAATGGGACAAGTGCATTCCAAGCAAGGGAGAATATTTTGAGAGGGATTAACGGCCATGTGTCTTTTATTGCCATAATTTTTAAAAATTTAAACTGTCACTATATTCTTGAATCATATCTTGTACAGGGAGCAAAAAGAAAACTGTTTACTGTGCAATGTGGAAGTTACCAGGCCCTTAACAAGAAAAAATGTAACGAAGTGGTAGGACCAAAGGACAACAGCTTAGGAAGTAAATGAAAAGGCAGAAACTTTTCAGGTATTTTGACTATAAAGTAGAACTGTAACTTTATAAAAAGATGTTTAGAGAACTGTTTCTGAACGTAGAAGAGATCTGAACATGGCACAAGCAGAAAGAAACTTAGGTCATTGATGAAGGGGTGATTATTTACACAAGATTAAAGACTGAGACAGAAGATGGGTGTGATGAGAGAAATCTGCCCCTCTCTGAAAGGAGGCTGTGGAGGTTTCATGTAACAGTTCCACCTCTGCACTCCAAGGCATGAAGACACAGAAATAAATGAAATTTTCCGTTCTGACAGAGGGGTGGCTACCGTTGACTCTGAGGCAGATGGGAGAAACCTGGGCTCGTCTTTGGAGCACCAAAGCACCAGCACACGTGATGTTCTCCCCATTTCAACAGTTTGTGTGTAGAAACAGTAACACTGTTAGAACTGTTTAGAGCACAGGTTCCAGAAAAGTTTCCAGCCTTTCTCTACTACTTGATCAAACTCTGTGTTACTTAAATGCATTATTTACACACACTCCCTCACCCCATTCATTAAAATTCAGCTAGAGAGAACAAGATATTCTCCAAAAATCCCTTTACCCAAAACTCACCACTCATACGCATCTCTGACCCACTGCCAGCTTCCTCCCAACCGGACCGCACCTCATAATCACCCGGAATTATGCCGTGGCCGCGCACCGAATGGCTCTGGCGCAGATTCAGGCAGAGCTGACTTCTGACAAGTTATCCCAGCTCTTACCTACTTCATGTAATGACCCCCTAAGATGCAGCTCTACTATCCTGAACTAGTTTTATGTGTCTTCACAGCAAAATAACCATTTTGTTTCTCTGTCTCTAATACTATATCATACTCAGCCCCTAGCCACGTGGTGAGCCCTTACTAAATGCACAATAAATGAAGATGCACAATTAATAAATCATTAGCCCTATAAAATCAACAGGGTGTAGTTTTTACAAAAGCTCTATAGCATAGAAAGAAAAATTTTAATTAAAGTATTATTTTATATTCTACATAGGTAAGATTATAAAGCTACCTACATCCTCCTCTGTCTTGGCCCTACTAATTCTCAGCTCCAAGTCAAAGGCCACCTCATTAAGGTAATTTCATCTCCACAGTGCAGAACAAATGCTCGGTACAAAAAAGGCCAATAAAAATGCTCAGTTGACTTACTACATAAACAGGTAAAAGTGTACAAAAAAAGTTCATTAAACTTGGATACTGTTCAAAAGTACCACACTACTTCCAAAACCATGAATCACTTGGATTTCAAAGACTTGAGAAAAGGGCTGGGGGTATAGCTCAGTGGCGTAAGTGCTTGCCTGGCAAGCGCAAGGTCCTGAGTTCGATCCCTGGTACCGGAAAAAAAAAAAAAAAAAAAAAAAAGACTTGAGAAAAGACTTAAGAACACAGTATCAATTTTCCCTGGAAACAAGATTAAAATTTCACTGACAGAAACGTTGTTACAATTTTCCCCATATACAAAATAATGTTACACTGTTACCAATACCTAGCCACCCAAAACTGCAGAACCCCTAAGCACTTTATTACTTGTACCTTATAAGGAAACTACCACTCCACAAGAGAGATTTCAGAGATACTTACTTTTGTGCATATATATTATTCCTACAAAATCAAAACAAATTTCCAAAATAAATTGCTAAACTTTGAAAAAGCACCTTAAGCACGTCTATGGTGTCTGACTCAAAGGAAATAATTACAGCCACTTTTATCTAGACTCCTGGATTTCAGACTTTGGTGTCATTGAAACTGCTTTATTTTTCTTACTGAATACTACGTTAAAATCTTGGCGCCAGGACAAATGTTCTCCATTGCATCCATGTAAGTCTCTCTTAAAGCCTGGCACACAGGAAGTACTTAATACATCTTCAAGTCAACCAGATCTCAAAAACAACTAAGGAAACAAGGACACTAATACCAAATGGTCTGATTTATTTTAGATGTTTTTGAAAATGAACCACAATGCATCTCATATTTTTTTCCTTTAAAATTATCATCAAAATGAAAGAAAAGTGTAAAAACTGGTGTAGAAAATACTCACTCAAGAGTCAACAGTTTAGAAAAGTTTCAAACAAAACAAATATCCCATTAAGTGGTTGAGTAAGACAGGGCATCTAAATTTCCCTAGATCTTAGTTTTCTTATGAAAAGAGAAACAAACACAAAACATTACTTTTTTAAAGCTTAGAATCACTTCCTTGAATATAATGCACATTTCCTACAAAATAAATGATCCATAAGTGCAACCAACTACAACTGCTTGCATTTCTATACCGTTATTTGTCTCAAACATTTACATTTTTACAAAGCTGCAATCTGAGGTACAAATCATTTTATTTTCTACTCCCAACTCCCATATATGGTAAAAACTGACAATTACTAACTTGATGGAATCCTTGACTAACACTGAGACAACAATTTAATTTATGCTCCCTGTTGTGGAAACATAATTTTGGCAACAATATTCTAGAAGGCCACAAGATGGTGGTGTGGCTCCACCAAAAAGAACCTTTAAAAAAAATAAGATGAAAAACATCATAGCAACTTCCTCAAAATGTATTTTAACTCCATTGTAAGGAAGTTAAAAATTGTGCTTTGTTTACTAGGGAACATTAGTGAGAAAGGAAAATAAATTCACCTACCAAAGGTAGCCTTAACTATTTCCATTTTTAACCTAAACAGCCGTCATTCTTTTATTAAACACAAAACAAAAGCACAAGACTGACAGAATTATTGCCTCATTTTTTTCCTTGCTCTACTCCCTCACTCAACATTTCAATTATACTGATCATACACTCAATACAGAATTGCACACAAAGTAACACATACATTCTAAACATTGACAAACTTCACTTCTCCTATGCTTAATTTAAGGAGATGATGCTTCTTTTCCTGGCTTTAAAAAACTGATGCTAAACTGCAGTTATATCAACAAACGACTATGCCTAAATGGTATCAGCACTAGGATGGGGTAGTTTCTTTCTACTGTATTTCTCAGTATGTTATAATATGCAATATTATGTTTACAGTGGGAAAATAATAAAAATTTAAAGCAAATATACATACATATATATATTTGGTAATTTTTTCCCCTTGCGTTGGTGAACATCAGTAGAAAACAGGCTCCCTATTCCTGTGCCACATAAGATTACTTAAGAAAATATTCATATAACACCAAGGACATTCAAACCTAAGTTCCAAATTCTCTCAACCAACCTAACATACAGAAAGAGCCGGTGATATTCGGCTAGGTCTGGATAATTCAGATGCCACGTCACTCATATAAATTTGAGGTTCCTAGCGCTGATCACATTTGCCATTCTCAGGAAGCAGCAGAAAGCTGTCAGGAACACTCACAGTGGAAGCAGAGAGGGGACTGATGGGGACCACAGAGTTCCTCGATATCAGGCCACACCGCAGCCTGCCCACAGGACTAGGGCTCTTCCATATGCACTGGTCACTAGGCAAACTATCCTGACCCAGAGTTAGTCATCCCTCAAATTTCCCGATTGTTTCTAAATACATTAAGAATTGTAATTTACCAGCATTTAAGCACAGCGATTTCCTAACTCTTTAATTCCTAAATGACAATATCTACTTTAAGAAGAATGTATTGGGATAATGTAACAGTTTTTCAGTGAAATGGACCTAAGTCCAAACTTCAGCTCTACTACTGGTGTATATTTAATCTGAGTCTGTTCTCTTTATCTGAAAAATTAGAATACCAAAACCAAACTAATGTAGTTTTTTCAAGAGCAGAAGGGGGAGAATTATTTATGTTAACTCTAAGAAACTGGAACTGTTTCTAGAATCAGAATGTAGATGATAAACACAAGCATCCATTTCCCTAAGCCTTTCCCCATCACCACCACTAGAACCAAACCCTTAATGACTCTGAAGTATAGCACACTAGTATTTTTCCACTAGACTTATACAGCAATTTATTTATTTATTTATGGGCAGAACTGGGGATCGAACTCAGGACCTTATGCTTGCCAATCAGGCACTTATGCCACTGAGCTGTATCTCCAGCCCCTTACACAGCAATATAGAAGACAGCAGAATAAGGCCTGTCAGCCACATAGCCATGCTACCAAGTGATACACAGCAACGCCAACACACATGTGCAGTAAGGGTTGGATCAAAATTACATTTAAGTATTTGGGAGGAATATAGCACTGCAACATTTTTCTGTTATACAATTTCTAGATATTTTGTAACGACTTAAGTAATAGACAATGTTAATTTACCATTCACAAATACTCTAAGAATGTGAAAGCACGCTGCAAAGTATAAATTTTCATTGAATCATCATTTTTAAGGGAAAATACTAGGATTTTTAAGAGGAAAATATTAAGATCCAAAATACACAGACATTTCCTAAAATGAAACAACCAATTAAATAGCTAAAACTCTACTCCTATGATGTGTAGCTATTGGAGTTTTATATAACACAAATATGGGTGTCTTTTTAAAAATAAAGAGAATTAAAACATCCATTATCAACAAGTAGCAAAGAATTACAAATCTATCCTAGGGAATTCTTACTGAATACTATCAGGTTTTAATAAATGAATTAAGTATTCTCAACTTACATATGAAGGCCAAGTTTGCATGTAATAAACCTGAGCGTTAGATTAACTAGAACAGCGTATCTCAACCAACAAGCCAGTGCTTGAACTCACATCTAGCTTTATCTTACTGAAGGCCTAAGCTTTCATTAGACAACACTTTAGGAAAAAACTAGCAAGGAATTTTTAAAACAAGTTAATAATTATCAAAAATCTTAACCTATAAAAAAAATGAAATTCCCAAATATAAAATGTACCCTTGCCACTCTAGGTAGTCACATATAAACAACTCTTATAAAATCCACTGGTCAGAAAACGAAAAGAAACGGTCTGCTGTGCCCTGCCCCCCAAGCGTGGGCCCACAGAGACAGTAAAAAGGAAGACAAAAACAAGAGTACTCACCCAAACGCCCAATAACCCTTTCCACTCAAACTAGAAACACGTTTGGCTTAAAAAAAAATCACAAAACACACTTACTAATCCAGTAGCTGTTATTCACAACAGCACACTGTACTTGTAGGTTTGTCCAGGAAATGCCTCCACCGCCCAGGGTAGGGGTCCTGGTGGTCGCAGGACTGAGGAGGGTTTAAGCGTCACAGACACTGTATCATAACCAGCAGAAGTTAGAGATCAGCTTGAAGTTTTTTAATTTTCAATGAAAATTTGAATCTTTTCACATGACTTTTTTCCAGAGTCAATGCCCTTATGCTTGGGAATGGGTTTTCCTAAAAGATAAGCCCACAGCAAAACCATTTTACCCAAAAGCTCAAACTTCAAAGTTGACATCTTTCAATCAGAAGCTCCATTTTTTTAAAAGCTCTATTTTTAAGAAGCTAAGCTAAATGAAAAGCAGACTACCTGATAAATAACAATGTCTAATGTAACTTTTTCACTTTTCAAAAACAAGAAACATCAACAATCAAAAGAATTTCTTCTTTTGTAGAAGGGAGAAAAAGTCTCGCACAAGGACACCAGAGTCCTGTCTGTGGCCTACCTGTCACGATTCATTTCCCTCTATCACGTTTCCACAGTTTGCTTTGCAACAAGACCTCAGCAATTATCTTAAGCTTTCTTGAACATTCGGAAAGTTCAGATACTAAGTTCTTTGTATGTACATTACACGTGTGCATAAGGAATACTTTAGTTAGAAAAACACTTTTGACAGAGCTCACTATGATCCCAAATTACAGATCTGGTTTCTGTCAACAATATCAAATTAATCTGTCTGACACCACCTGTGCTATTTGCTGAAATGAAGACTCCTGAGCACCCCTCTCAAGAGCCACACCATATAGCTTAAAAAACACTGAAGAGGGCCAGGGATATAGCTCAGCGGCACAAGTGCCTTCCCAGCAAGCGCAAGGTCCTAAGTTCAATTCCCGGTACCACAAAACAAACAAACAAAAAGAATCTACATGTTTAACAAGTACCTCTATTACTATGAAACAAGAACTGCATTTTGAAAAACACTGGCCTACACCACATTCTATCTATGACAGTAATGTTAACAATTCATTCCTAGGCTGCATGGCCAAACCATCACCACTGATATAACTGCCAGCTGCCTTAAATCAGTATCTTTCCCAGATTCATCCTTAATCTTTTAATAACTGATTTTTTAAATTAAGAAGTGAGATTGATATGATCAAACCAAAATTAAGCTACCCTACCCTTGAAAAATGAGTAGCTTACAATGCAGTGACTACCAGTTTGACTTCTCGATTTAATAATCAGGATTTATGAGCATTAAAAACAATTTAAAGGTTTCTTATGCTGCAACCGTCATGCATTGGGTTTTATACGGATTTCAATTAATCCTTACAAAAATCCAGTAATAAAAATACTCCTTACAGTTTACAAAAGCAGCAGCTTAGGCCAACAATGCTATTAAGCAGCACTGAGAGATGAGGTCTGCCTGACTTTAAACTATGCCTCTTAACCCATAAGACAAGAGTACCTGTATTCTTGAAAACTTTAAGGGGAGAGCAATTTAGTTTGTCTACTTGTAAGGTAAAGAATCTCTTAATTTATACAGAGCAGGCTCAATTAGCCAGTTCTGCTCTTCACTCTAACTAAACACATATGAAGAGCAGTACATCTTGGCAAGTTGAAACTAATGTACAGCTACAGTACTCTACTTTAAGTCAGGACTCAACAGTTTGCTTCCACCCATCCTAGTCATAAGTGTGGGTATACTGAATTACTATGAAAAGAACTGAGTTTCCCTAGTTAACTAACACTATCATATTTTTTAACTAGTCAATTAAGTTAGAGCAAGGAAGAGGATCTTCTAGAAACACCACAATATAAACCATGTGTCTCAGCATATTCTATCAAAAAACTCCTCCCCACAACAGCGAAGGTAATGTTTTCAGAAATTTGCAGTAGGCTACAGGGGCCTAAGTATTACTCTTTAAATGAAATAATTCACTATTCCACTCAGAAGCTATAATGTAATAAAAACTAAACTCATTTTCATTCCAGAGTCAACTACGCCACTACTTAGTTGCTAACTTGAACTAAAAAAAATACTGAGACTAATACAAAATGACAGCACGAAAAAGTGACAAGTGAGAACAACACCCCTAGCATGCAAGGCATCTATCTACCTGCTTCGTGAAGGGAAGAACGTTACCTTCTTCCTTCCATCTCTGTAAGAAATTCCATTTCAGATTCCAGAAGGAAAGCGTATTCTCTCCACTCTAGTGGTGCCTCCCCCAACTGGGACTTATCCCAACTTTGTTCAAGACACTGCAGACAGTGAGGCACAGGTTGGTCAAGGATGGTCAATGTCTGAGCGACCGGCCAAATAGATCTGGGCTCAAAGGTCTCATGCTGAGAGAATGGGTATCTGCTGGCTGCAGTCTGTAGCCCACTCTGCTTATGGCACTGTCCCATCCAATTCACCAGAGTATATTACTGCTTTCCACGCAGTCTGGGATCTTGGGTACTATACTTTTTTGGAGCCTACTGCTCACAAGCAGAATCAGACAACCGTGCCCCACTATGGTGGCATATTAGGGCAAACCACAGAGGTCAAACTTTTCTCTGCGTATTTTCTTCTTTCTCTTCCTCACTCACATTGTCCCCCAACTTCCAGATCTCTGCTGGGGATCAAACTTAAAGGGCCTCAGGCATACTAGGCAGGCACTCTACCTCTGAGCTACATTTCTAATCCCTCTTCTAAGCAGGTAGCTCAAGCTATTTCCATCTGTGTAGTAAGCCAGATGTGCTGTCATCTGCATCTCAGACTCAGCTTCCCCTTCCCTTCCCTCCAGCCCCGCAGAGACTCAGTCTACATCTGTAGAAAGCAATAAGCAGCCTAACCCTCAGGTTCCAAAGCAGTTTTCCAGGAGATTTAGTTCTCAGTAATACAGCAGACATTGTACTTAAATACAATTTGTGTAATTAGCCAAGTACAGTGGCACAAACCTGTAATCCCAGCACTCTGGGAAGCTGAGGCAGAGGGATGCCAAGTTCAAGCTGAACATGGGAAACTTAGCAAGACTGTCTCAAAATCGTAAAAAATTGTGGTTGACAACGTAGCCCAGTGTGAAGGCCCTAGATTCAAATGCTGGTACCAAGATTAATTAATTAATTAAATTGCGGTAACCTGTTACAATGCTGCCCCAAGTGGATTCACGAACTTATAAAAATAACCTCTAATTTGCTTTCACCAACTGAACGAGGCCAAAGTGGTACCAGGCCAGTACCAAGCCTGGGCCTTGAGGAAGTCGGGCTGCTCCTGTTTTCACACTCTCGTGAGCACTACGCTGCTAGGTAAAGTTGTCCACCCTGCTGCAAAGGCCACAATAAAGGGAACGGACTCGGACTCGGTGTGTGTCCGGTCCCCAGCTGAAGTACCAGCTGAGTATGCGCGGCCTTCACAGTGACTGCCAGCAAAACCAGAACTGACTGAGCTCCCCCACGGACAGCAAGACTGAATGAGCAGACTGGTTGTTTCAACTTACTCACTTCAGAGTCGTTTGTTACACGGTGAGTAGACAACTGAATCTTAGTCTAGTTCCTCATATTTCTGTATAATTTGTTCAAACATCAGAGTGGGCGTGTTATAAATATACTCTCCCAAATTCCCACAACCTCAGAAAATAAAGCCTATGTTCTTGATGTCTGAGGTGCTTCTAAATTCACATTTAAGAGCACAGGCCGTGTGTCTGTTGTCCCAAAATTGTACCCCAGCACCTAGCACAGTGTGGCATATAGTAAACACACCAGTACGTGTTATGAATGAATCCTAAATTTAAGAAATGTCAAGGCTAACTCAACAAACGTTAGTCTTCACTATAATTTAGCAACTGTCTGACATATGGCTTTACGTAATACACTCACAAAATATTGTTTAAACATGATCTTTAGGCACATACTTGCTGATTTTTAATGGTGTATCTTTTTAATGATAAAGCTTGGTGTGTGACAGTAAAACTTATTCTATGTACTTTGTAAAGTACATATCCAGACTTTGTAACGGTAAATAACTTGATAAACACTTGGGAAATAATTCTAATGTGTAGGCTCCGAACATATAAATGTTCAAGGACAAGGGTTTTACAAGTAAGAATCAAACTGCACCTTGTAAATATAGAATTAAAATTTAAAAATTTTCAAAAAAAATTAACACCTACATTTCACCAATGTATTGTTATGGACAAGAAATCAAACTTCTGTTTTATCCTTGTCAAAGCTTTAACTATTCTGTTAAGATACAAATTTCAAAATTACCTGCCAACAGCCACTGGAATGAAGTAAACATCTTAACAAAAAAAAGGGACACAGACAAGTCCAGAGCCACACGATACAAAAGGTAACCGTATCTCAGACAAGCACATCCCGAATCTTCACGTACAGCTTACAACTAAAGTTCCACTGTGGGTACAGAATCGCAAGTTCTGCAGGAAAAGAACATTGACTGAGGTATACAAATACAGGTTTTAGTTCTAATTTTAGCCATTATCTAGTCATATGCTCTGGAAATTCAGCTTTTTAAAATGCCTTCTGAGCCTCAGGATACTTATCAAAAAGTGGTAATTACCTCCAGACCTACCTAATTCTTGGTTGTCAAAAGAAACAAACGATAAAGCATCTATTCCCATTACTTAAAAACGAAGAATGTTACACTAGCACAGGTTGTAAGATACACTACTTAATGTCAGCAGAAAAGGTACAATTAATCTGTACTTTTGTCTGACATTTTTTTCTCCATTACATATTACTAACTAGTTCCTTGAGCACCACTTATGAAGAGCAATTTACTAGATTTTCTGCAGTTCATTATAAATATAGCACACTTTTATAAGAGCAAAAAAGACGCTAGTCTTTCAAATGACTGTGTTATCAAAGTTCCTACAACTATTAGAAAAACCAAGTAATAACATGTTCTGGTTCTCCACTACCAGGGAGACATTCACAGGTAGAGAAAGCCAACTACTAATCAAACCATGCTGTAACCACATCGGCACATTAGTTACTTAACCCATTTTATAGATTTCATTGACTAGGAATTCCCATTTTATTTACTCTGCCAACCTTTGATCTGTAATCAGTGAAGGTCTCCTGAAGGAGAGAGTATTCTCAAGCAAGGTATACAGAAATAGAAAGATTAAGATTGTTTGTTTGTTTGTTGGAGAAAAGGTGTTCCTATAGTTTAGGCCAGCCTTGAACTTACTATGTAGCTCAGGCTGACCTTAAACTCAATGGGATCCTCCTGCCCAGCATCCCATATGCCACAGTCCCACCCTAGGCTAAAAAGTTCTTAAAGTATCTTGTGTTACTTCCACCCCCACATCCCAAAGACAACAATAATAAAAATGACTAGTCTGGTTTTGCTATCTGCTCTCCCTCTACACAGTAGTTACTCAGACTCACCAACTCTCATGTAAATAAAATACAAGGCAGGTACATACATTCTAATGAAAATCTAAGATTCATCAACCACAAAAAGGGAAGCACTAGAAGGAGTCTCCTGGTATCACCTAGTACTCACTTAACCGATAAGGTCACTTCAAGGAGTCAACTATATCCAACTCAGTAAGTCAGTTGCCATTATCTTCGTACAAGAAACCCTCACTCTCTGGGAACCCCTGATCTCACCTTCACCCAGTCGCTGACTAATTCTTAAGGCAAGTTACATCATCCTCGGGCTAGTCTGTCCTGCAAATGGTATAAATTACTCCAAGTTCTCTGCGAACGGTAAACCACAATACGAGTGTAACGTTGTTCTTTAGATGCATATACAGTGTGTCTCTACAGTAGCGTTCTTAGCAGTTAATTCAAGAACCCAAAGGCTCTATTAATTTAGTTTCTAGTAATTCTGGGGGCTGTCCCCCGGCCTAAGAGACTGGACCATGGACTTCTTAGAGAACTACAGGTGGTCCACGGATTCCCTGAAATTTACATCCATGGTGCTCAGGAAAATTTTCCAAGCCAGTAGATTCCCTTTATTTCACCCAAGGCTTGTACCCTCTAAAGGTTGTAAAATAACACACATACTGAGGGGTAAAGCTTCCGCGGCTCTTACTCAAAATACAACTATTAGTCTTCCTTGATCAGAACTGGTTATTTTTACTGTCTTCATTTTCCTGCTTGTGAAATTCCACCTACTCCACCACCTTTCTCCTTCCCACTAGCATTAACACCGCAGCTTGCTACCTGTAACAACTATCTGCTGTGTGTGCACCTCCCGGCTCCCTGACCTCAATTCGCCCCATATGCTGCTACCAGATAAACTCTCCTACAGCAAAGGTTTTTAATCGTCTCACTTCCAACTCCATCATCTGAGGAATCCTCACTGTGTATAAAACCATGTCATGACCCTAGAATTAAAACACTTCGAAGATATCAATATGTAAAGCAGCAACAAGCGGTGTTTTTTTCTGTTGATGTTGTTGTTGATGTTGTTGCTGTTGTTGATGTATGCCTGTTTTCTTTCTTGTCTTTGGATTTTTGGTTTTTGTGTTTTTTTTTTTTCTGTTGTTGAGAGTATTAACTGTCTGACTAAATTTGCATGTCTGTATATGGGTCCATACATCTACAATTCGAAGATATCAATGGATAAAGCAACAACTACTGTTGAGACCATATCACCTTGTCTATAGATTAGTTGTGATTGTACTATTTTCTATGATAATGGGTGTCTGTTTGTCAATATGTTTTTGTACTTT